>QVIK01000025.1:0-54567 GCA_003957845.1 Oidium heveae | reverse complement strand
TTTTTTTTTTTTTTTTTTTTTTTTTTTTTTTTTTTTTGTTACACCAACATTTTACAAGTTCACAACCAATTGTTTGTTGCCTTATTTTACTAGTGCCACGGAGCTTACAGGATATTAGTTTTGCTTTAAATAGCTTCATTACTTCCACTGCTTCCAAACGCAATCCCATACTTTTTGAAGGTAGAAAATATCATAAGAGACGAAAATCGGGTTCATTTGAGTGCTCAACAATGATATCATTTGACAATGGCTAGTAGCGATAAGGGTAGGAATAGAAAGGGGGGGGGAAAGGAAAACATAGAGACCGCACTTACAATCATTTTCATCTCTTTCATCAATCAATACTGATGGAAGCTAATGATATAATGTGGGGTGCCAAAGTTGATTATCCGCATTTTAAGCCAATCAATCAATTAATCAATTATAATCAAAAATTTAATAAAAAAATTAATAAAAAAATTTAAAAAAAAAAAAAAAGGCTTGTATTATTTATTGGCCAATCATAAAATAGCGGGGGCTGTTGTTTCTTCTTTCTGCCATATTTAAGTCAATAATAATTGCCTGATTATCAGGAACATTTTATAGCACTAAATTCTCGCTAACTTGAATGGCTAAATACTGCGTGCTTAAGTATGACTGACGGCTCTTAATATTGGCCAGTCTAATCATCAAATGTGTAGTAGTAGTAGTTATTACTATCTTGGGATATTGAACATAGAAATATGATTCAAGACGTTTTTCGATGAATCTTCAATGCTAACTAAAATTCAGCTTCTTTTCATTCATCCAATCGGGTAAACATAAATATATACTATTGACCGACTGTAATACAAACCAACTAATTTGTATTTTTAACTGTTTTTTTTTTTTTTCCAAAGAGAGCTAGCTGGGTGCCTAAAATAAGAGTCATCTATAGCGACAAATTGTTGTCTTTCCTTAATTGAGAATAGCGGTATTTATTTGTCCTGACCGCCTTCCTAGTATAGGAAAATAAAACCCATATAATTTATGGGGCATGAGGAGGGTGCTTTATATCAACCGCTTCAAAAAAAAAATATAAAAAAAATATAAAAAAATAATTTGTGGTATGTTTAGCTAAATGGGCGGGATGTGCATCCTAATTCATATATGTTTTTTATTTGAGTCGTCCAAAAAAAAAGCGTTTGATGGTAATCAATTTATGCTTAAATACCATTTATATATTTATTCCAGTTTCGAAAGTTAATCCGTCACATTTTATCTAGTTTACTGCCAATTCGTAGTTCATTATTTTATTCCATTACTTGCATTATTCACGTTTTTTTTTTACGTTTTTTTTATATATTTTTTTTTTTAAAACTCTATAGATTGACACGCAAATAAGTAAAAAGTAATTAGATGAATTAATTTGAGAAATTCATCTATTCAATCCATCGGGATTTGGACAGTTTACAAATCTTGAACTTTCTGTCCACTTTGGGTGTCTTGGCCATGACGCGTATCATTTGGGGAATATTATTTAATGTGTATGCAGCCTTTAGGCTATGACACACTGACGGTGTTTATTCACATGTTAGATGATTCAACTTTCTCATTAGATGCACTCATGCTATATGCTTATTACACGTAAATTTGTTTCCCAAAGGTATTGAGCTATCAGTGAAGTCGTTCTCACGGGAGGACCGTGTGGGCGGCAAAATAACCTTTCTTCTAAATTTTTTTTTTTTTTTTTTTTTTCAATAACGTTATTCTTCAGTACCCAAGAGGTCATAAATGTAAAAAAAAAGAAAATGTTCATTTACCCTATATATGCTTACAAACAATATGGTTTGAAAAAACATTTGTGATATAGTTTCCAAAAGTATCTGCAAAAAAAAAAAAAAAAAAAAAAAAATACTCCATTTATCCATGCCTGATTACGTGAGCTACATTTAATGGAATTGTCAAAAACTCACCGTCCACTTACCGACAGGTACTAAACCAATCCAATCTCATTCAGGATCGAAGAGCTTGACTAAGTGACTTACCAATTGGGATTAGATTCTCGATTCCTGAATCAGGTTTAGTGCTGGTCGGTTGGTGATAGGTGGGCCCGACCTCATCATCTGTCAAACCTGAAGGTGCAAGTAATATTAGGCCCATCGAAATTTCTTAATTTGATTATCTAACTCTATTAGAATTAAAAAAAAACAACATTGAATAGATGACCATAGACTATTTAAATTGAGTTGCACAATACAATTTAAGCAAAAGTGGTCGGCAGGTGGTTGATCGGACTCGTGTTATATTGACTTGACCCAATTATTTTGTTTGTAGACTAAAAATCCTTATGCAAATATATATATATATATATATTTTTATGACTACATCGTCAAATAGATCCAAAATGAAAATTTTTTCGTGGGTGTTAGTTATTACATCTAATAGCTACTACAAGGTAAAAAAACATGTCTGTGGTTCCAGTAATCAGTAATGGGGTATAAAGAAGCGGCAAAAATTTTTAGAAAATAAAAAGTGTATATGTGAACCAAAGCCAACCCTAGGACTCGCCCTACTCCGAATCAAATCCGAGCGAAAATACGGGAAAAATGACGCCGGAAAAATTATAAAAAAAATATATAAGTACAGTATATATATATACCCGAGGTTTAGATACCTGCTTCTTTTGTCAGTAAATTCAAAGGTGAGGAGAAATAGACCCTACCATCCGAAATAAGCGCAACACCTTGCAATAATGTAAACAAAACTTTTCAACTATCATTCATTTATACAGCCCTGTAGGTAAACCACACACATTAAAAACAAGCCGACGCTGCAAGAATACTAGCTGCTGCTGCAGTAGCCCATTCGTTTTCGTCGCTATCAAATTGGGATGAGTGAGATAGCTTTTCACAAGGCGAGGGTAATCCGGGTGAAAGTTGACTGTTGCCATTGGCCGAAGGCGAAGGTGTTGGATACGGATTCCGGAGACATACGTTACTAGCTGATTGTCTTATTGGTAAACGATCGTTTGAAACCTGATTTCGTCCGATTTCAGTAATTGGTGGGCCAGTTTTTTTTAACTTCTCGACAACTAATTCGTCCTCTTCTGCTGGTGTCTCATATTGGCATGTCCCATGTGCTATTTGTGATCTTCTTGTTCGACTGGAAATTGGCCCTGACCCACGCAAATTATCTGCAGATTTAGCTTGATGAGGCAAAGAATGATGACGTTTGAGAACGAAGTTATGATTAGTGACGTTGTTATTTGCTGGAGCAGGAATCATTCCATTTGTAGAAGCATCGAGATTTTGTTGAACGTTTCGTAGAGCTCTATCCAAAGCCTCGTAGGTATCAACTTTATGGATCGGACTTACAGCTTGAGTACCGTCTACCACCAAAGATGATCTATTACTGGCCCAGGGTCCACAGCCAACATGACTTTCGAAATCCATAGACTTTGGTGTTATAGGTATTTGTGACTGTCTGCCTGAGAATCTTCTGGCCCTCTTTCGTAGGTGTGAAAAGAAACTTTCTTTTTGTCCGCTAGGTGGTGAGGCTAAGCCAGTATTACCATTTAAGGCCATTTCAGCTTCTTGCCGATGGATTTCAGCATAGTGATTGCTTCCTGACGCGATTGACAAGTGCCGACCAATCTTCTTTCCTGTTTGATCATCTACTATCGAATATCGATTATTGGTAGAGTAGTTTTCACAATACGATGGGGATCTATTATTAGCTTGAGCCGTCACTGTATCTGATAGTGGTGAGATAGGCTTTATAGTTGGTAAAATTGCTATGGGAGCAATACCCGTGGTTCCATTGTTCCAAGTTGACCTTTTTGTATGTAGCGGACGCGTTTTCGTAATTAAAATTTCTGTGGCGTGTGATGGAGACCCACGTACCAGCTGTGCTTCTTTTGTTGTAATCTGATTTGGATCACTGCAACTCTCAGATCGACCAATCAAAGATTTCCTGAACCAGGATGATTTAGATGTATGAATACTGGGCTCACTTGTTTCTTTATTAGCGCGGTGACTGCTGTCAGATTGTTTCCTTCCCAATGATTTAGGTGTTGATGATTTGACTCGTAAAGGATCGAAGGCATCTGTAAAAAAGTCATGAGTGAGAGCTTGTAGTGAGGTCGGTCTGCTTTTAGGATCCCATTTTAAGCACCAGGTTACAAAGTTACTAAACGAGGCTGGCCATTGTGGTGATGGAAGAATGTGTTCTATAGAGTGAGGTGCCATCTTTGGAAATGAAAACCCAAGTTTATTTGCTAGTCGTGTCCCGTCTTTCCATTCACCACCTCCGATTCGAGTACCAGATTTGCCATACCAATTTCCAGGACTGCCCATAATCTCACAGATTCTCCAAACTTGGTCGACCTCATTTGCACCAGGAAATAGGGGCTTTAGTGTTGCAACCTCTACTGCCATCGCTCCAATAGCCCATATATCTACAGGTGATGAATACTCACCGGCTCGAAGTAAGACTTCTGGCGCACGATACCATCTAGTAGATACGTATGTTGTGTATGAAAGTTTTGAATGAGTCTCTCGAGCAAGACCAAAGTCTGCAATCTTAACAGTATACACAGGTGGTGTAGATGGAGGTGTCATCAAGGTAGAATATCGACGAAAAGAGCTTCCTGTATCATGATGGCCTGATGTAGAAACCAATATATTCTCGGGCTTTATATCTCGGTGAAAAAAATGGTGGGCATGAATGTGTTCGAGTCCCTGCAAAATCTGAAATAAGATGCTCTTGACACATGAAACGTCTAGACACTTGTGATCTCGGGCTTTCATAAGTTGATAGAGATTTCCGTCCATATATTCCATAGCGATGTGAAGCTTCTTAGTAAAAGGGTCAAGGAAAATATCCAATGCAGGCACCAAGTGAATATGGTTTGGGAGAGTGGTTAGAAACACCACCTCTCTTAATTCTAGACACATAGTATATGATTCAAACTCTTTCTTCATGGTTTTGATTGCAATCTAGCCTTAATCAGTTATGACTTATGAATGGTAGAGGGCTAAATTTTTCCTTACCACCGTGCCTCGACGTGCCACATTTGAGCCAGCCGTACGAACGCGTGCGAGAGCAACGCTCCCAAAGCTTCCATCGCCTATCTCTTTCAGTATCTCGAAGCGTTCCTCAAGTGCTAAGCCAGAAGTCATGGTGACAAATCCCATTGACTTGAAAGCCGGTCAATGGATTATCTTCGTTGCGTCAAATTTTCAGACAAGAAGCCGTTCTTATTCAATCGGCTTGTAGCACTATACCACACACGTTCATACCCCAGTGGAGAAAAGGAAGAGAAGCATGGATGGCCAGTGTTTGTGCAATTGACTCGGCTTGAGGAACGACAGATTATGGATTAGTGAAAATCAAGACGTTGTGTGGTGTGGTGGAGGTGCAGATTGAGGTATGCAGGCAGCTGAAGGGTGAGGTGAAGTACGGAAGAAAGTAATAATAACAATAATAATAATATTAATAATAATATTAGCGTATCCCGGGAAGGGGAGAAGCGTGGGGAGGGATTAGGGAGTAATAGGGGGTGAGAGTAACGGAGTATACCGAGAATTATTGAAGAGTGACAGGAGAGTGAGTGGTATTCTAATAATGGACAAGGAGAAAAGGCAGCAGCTGAGGTTTAGCAGCTTGTAAAAGCAACACAAAGGGCAAGGTCGTCCGTAGGTAAGGCGACGTTCGTTCTCCCAGTGCAGTCAGTGTTGCAGGCCTGGGCTAGTTAGTACAGCCGACCGACCAGACCGTTCCCACCTAAAAGCTTCCTTGTGCCCTTTCGCTAGCGTGGCCTATCGATAATGCCTGCCTGAATCTTAATGTCAATAGTTGGGGAAATGTAGCGCTAGGAGAATTTCGTAGTAATGAGCCGAAATTGATATGTTAGTTGCTGACAGCTCAGTCTACGCTTGCAGACTGAACGTGAGGTGTGCTTGCTGTTTGCTGTTTGCTATCCCACCAAGCTAAACGATCCGTGGCATCAACGGAAGACGCCGTAGCTGTTGGCGAAACTAGCCTGACCGACAAAGCAGGACAACGAGCTGCCGTCTCTTCAATCGTTAGCGGCGCTGTGGAGGGTCAATGGGAAAGGAGGAGTCTGCATGCGGGTAGGTAATGAGGAGAGGGAAGCGACCACGACAGCAAGAGATGAAAGAAGTGGGAGGTTTTTCAATAGACGAGGGAGTCACCGGGCACTAACAATAGAACAGGCCGAATACATTAATAATAGCAAACTTTTTAATAGCAGTAATTAAGAATCATCATTTAATGGACGTGTGATGAAAGTGATTTATCTAGCGCGCTATCATTTAATTATTTATAAGCTTATTTCGTTTGCTTCGTCCCAAAACTCGAGCAGAGCTTCCGGTTCGGTGGCAAATCGGAGTGTCAAATGAGAGGAGCACGGGGTTATGCGATGGAATGAGTCGGCGCTTCTCACCTAATTATGTAATTATGATGAAGGAGTTGGGGAAATGAGAAAAGGGAGGGAGAGGCAATAAGCTATCTCTACAGCGGGTAGATGAATAGAAGAGGTGGTGGTGGTGCGGCTGCCACTGCTGCTAATGCTGCTGATGGTGATAGAGGATTCCGCTAGCGACGCACATCCATCATCGTATCGATAAGGATTAGTATAGGGAGGCAAGTACGCAGTTAAGCGTAGTCCAGTCCAGTCTAGTTCAGCACAGAGCAGAGTAGGGCAGAGCAGAGGAGAGCAGAGTAGAGCTGAGCAGAGCAGAGACAGCACTATTTGCTTTAGTTCAGTTCAGTTCATCCGAGGTCTAACAAACATAAGGAGGCTGAGGCAAGGGGCGAGGCCTGTCATCAGAACGCGTTGTGCGTGAAGGTGGGGAGGGAGAGGGGGTGGACATGGGTACGCGTAGCAGGTGCAAGACTGAGGCGGGATTAAGAATGTCGAGTCCACTGTGAAACTCCACTATTAGATCTATGATTAATTGTGTTGTAGTCGACATATTAATAATTATTATTATTATTATTATTATTATTATTATTATTATTATTATTATCCCTAACCAACAACACTTCTTTCTTGTTTTATTAGGGAAAATAAAATAAAAATAAAATAAAAAAACAGTCCAAGACACTGGTTGGTAGCCATAGATTTTGTTCAATTATATATATCCTTTGACAGGGCTCCAGTGCCGTTCCCATTGGACGAGAAGAGTAATTTTGACTAGCCGCATCAGATATGCTTATTTTATGCACCTAAATTTAGACCAACTCTTCATTCATTATAATTAGTGAAGTATTAATTTAAATTGCACCCAAAGCACCTACTGAACCTTTCATCCCAACTGCGATCGACATTTGTCATTCTCCCAGCCCCCCCCCCCCAGCTCAACCCAACCGAGCCGGGATTATAAGAATAACTGACAGACACGCTTCAGCTGCGGCAAAAGATTGATCCGGGAGCTGGACAAATTTACTTAATCGCATTACCAAATCTTCGCAGGCGATGGCGTCTAGTTGCAGAGTGATTCAATCGCAATGTCGTTGTTGCCAGTAATAGCATGAAGTGCAATGGATGATGGCCCCAAGTGGCCAGAAAAGCCCCCGAGCGTCAGTCAGTCCAGAAAAATTGAAACCCAACGTATAATTAGGAAGCCGATCTATTAACACTCATTTTTTTTCCCCCGCTGACCTTATATGTTCACCTAATTGGTCGGTTTTTGGACCGCCCTATCTATATTCCTTTCATTGACTCCTCAATTTCCTAATCAAAGCTTGGAGACAATTGTTTGTCCTTTTGAGAACTGCTTACGTAAAGATAATAATTGAAATCACAATCGCTCACACACACGGATAAATCGCAGTCATCACGAGGTCATTTAATTCCTTAGCTTCTTCGATGTTCTGGAGGAATTAAACTTTTCACGTGACGATTAGTTAGCAAAAAACCAGATCAAAGGCAATGAATGTATTTCAATTTTCATCACCACCATTTTCAAGGCCCAAGATCACAATCAATTTGTTGCTTTTCAAAGTTCAAGATTTAGTAGATATATTCTCATATTAAATCTTAATTTTATTGATTTTTTTTAGCGAAAAAAAAAAAAGAGAAAGAGAAAGAGAAAGAGAAAGAGAAAGAGAAAGAAAAAGAAAAAGAATATCTAATATCTAATATCTTGGAATTAATGGCGGGCGGGATATATTAAACTGAGTGTTTTTTAAAGTATGTCACCACACTTGATGACGTGCAAATACCTTTTCTAAAAATCTTATGTCCCTATAAAATTGAAATAAAATTACAAAAATGAGGGTGAAAATTGTCCAAATTTCAATTTTTTTCAATTTGAAGACATATAGATGCTGGTGTATCGAAGGAAGTCTGAATGAAAAGTCATTCTGGACATTCCGGTGTGGCTTTTGCTGAGTAATGATCCAATTTCGAGTCTCTACACAATAATTGTATAGAAATTTAAATTCAAACATGAGAGATACTGTAATAGAAATCTCTTGATACTAAATGAAAAGATGTGCGCAGGAATTCGACGCATTATGGATTGTATCTAATCACCACCACTTGGACCCCCTCTCATTATATTCTATAGCTTAGCTGGCTACCCAAATGAGAAGCCCGATCTGACTTCAATACAGAGGGCTCATTATGGGCAGTATCAAAGGAGGGCTTCGTAGCCTCTCGTTGCGTGGGCCATCTGGCTGATCCTTATTTTTTCTTCGCAAAATAGCAGGCTCTTTGGTATTCAATATAAAGTCTCCTTCCGTCAGAATTAAGCCAGAATCCTCGCCAGAATACTGATTTCAATTAAGCAATGAAGTATATTCTCCCTCTCGAGTTTCTTCGCTGGCAGGGAGTGAGGCGTATTTGACTTGGAATAAGGTCAATAAGATTACTCATCTTGACGTTGCAAGATACAATTATTTTGGCTCGAGATAAGCAGTGTGATGACTTCAAGTAACCCTTCTGTGTACTTTCTGCACGTTCTGTGATGAACTACGCATATGAGGAACTTGTGTTTTATTTTTTCCTTTAAGCCGATTGGGTATTTACAGCTTCACAGCTTGATTGTATCTCTTGTATAATGTCACATTTTGGCACAATTATTTTGCTGACACTCTTGATCTGACAATTCCGAGTTGAGACTTTGATCTAGAATGTATCTGATGCTGAAATTAGATATGTATATATATTACATTTTGGAATCACAAGCTTTAGAGCTTAATTTTACATTCTCTATTTATTAAGACTATCCGGATGGTTTTTTGGAACGTACTAATATACGCTCTCGGATTTATATGGGTGTTTTTCAAGCGAAGAATTAAATGGACCTAGAGAAATATGGTTTGGACTGCATTAATCAAGATATTCTTACGAGCCATAACTCAGAAAAATCCAACCGTGTAAATTTAGCTAACAGTCACGTCTCTTTAAATATTTATTTGGTACTATTCTAGACCTCCCTAAATGAAAAGTATATGCAATATTGAACGTAGTATCTAAGTAAAAGTGTCCGTCAAGAGAAGACAACAGACATTTTGCACCTGATCATCATGACGCTACTAAAAAAGGTAGGACCTAATATTATTCATATTACAATCCAATCCTACATTTGATCTCTTCTGTTCTCTCTTTAAAGCGTCATATAGGAAAGAGTTAGCCCGGAGTTGATATATGATTATTTGATTTCTATATTATTGTTTTAAAACAAGAACTGTACTTTATCTGGATGCTAATCAGGGGACGAGCGTTACATCAGACTTTGACCAGGGAGGCGATGGAGGAGTCAATGACAGGAATATAGAGGTCAGTGAAAGAGATTTCAGAGGGGACGGGGAATCCAACGCTGTGCGGGGAGGTGGACAAAAAAACATTGCATAATTAGGAAAAGCTGCAAAAATAATACGGGTCAATTAATAGATCGGCACCCCATAAATTAATTAATCCGTCACCAGATTTAGTTGGTGATGGTTTCTGTTCTATTCTATCGTGTTGCTTGTTAGCACACTATTTATTACCAGACAAATGAATCATAGACGACAGAAATATCACAGGCCTTATCAGAAATAGCTAGCCTCTGATATCCTAGTTTCCTCCGATTTTATTTTATTTTATTTATTATTTTTTTTTTTTTTTTGGTAATAGTTACAGTTGCCGGGTGGTGAAGAAGCAAAATGCAGAAGAAACAGTAAAAGTAGTCACGTGATGTAATTCATGCAGTTCAGCAGCTTGCCGATAGATAGTTGAAAAGATTTGAACAGCAAATGTAGATAATTCAATTGATTGACAGACAGCATAATGAGGCCATTCACCACTCATCCGTCATCTAACGTTATAATAATCACAGATAAAACCCATGACTCATTTATATCCTTTGCGAGTGGAGCTGGAGAAAGATAGAAACAACGTTGAATAATGATTTACTACTCTGCATACTTGCTTTTTGAGCTTAGTTAATCTTATTTTCTATTGTTTATGCGTCTTTCAGCGCCAAGGTTACGGACAAATGAGGAAACTAGTCTGATAATGAACTGTTGTCGCTCAATGCCATCAATCATGTTCGTGTGATTTTTTTTTTTAAACTTCCTGTGAATAATTGTAGCCCAGCAGAGACGGACGCTGTTGATTTTATCCCTTGTGGCTATGCATACAGGACGGTATGGATAAAATTTGTTAAATTTCCAAATTACAAGGGGCTACCCAGATCTATTCATCTATCATTACGAAATAGGCTAGTGATTGACGTCAATTTCTCTGCCTTCCCAATGTATTGCTCTTTTACAGTGATGGCTCTAACGACATCAACATTTCAGCTTTACGATAAGTCCGAGCTTTCGCAACGCTCAAGGTCAAAAAGAACTCTATACAAAATCACTAAAGTAAAATGTATTCTAAGATGTAATAATGGAATCTCCGACTTCTTCGGCCATCAGACATTGCCGGCCACATCCCTCGAGAGACTAGCGGGTCGCTCGCTGTTCATGCACTCTGGAGGCATGGCCTCTCGACTCTATCACTCGCAAATCAATTAGAAATCTCTCATAGACGAGCTTAATACGCAATTGAAACGTCTAATATCTCAGATCCCCAAAGACCCAGCCATCCACTGTCATTGAGCAGTAGTCAAATTGATGAACTAGAGCACTCTGTGGCTCGCGAGATGGAAGGTCATGATCTACTTTAAGCCATCAAAGTTTCCGTCTTCTTACTGGAAAATTGGCGACACTGTAATTAGGAGAGCTCTCTAGCACAGTGGATACAATCGTTGTATCTCTTAGATAAAGCCCCCGATCACCGAAATAAATAGAAATGGTTACCATATGCTCAAAATAATGTGGATTGGAAAGCCGAGCAATGGAGTTAGATCTGGACCGATGAATCTTGGATCGCGGGTGGTCAATACACACGTGCTTCTGTGGCGAGAAAGGTAAGTTAACACATATACAAAGTTTTCCATTAGTCTTCAATAATTAAAAAAATTAGCCCGGGGAGTAGTGTAATGAACACCGTGTTTCATCTAGATTCGCAAGCAAGAGCGGCTGGATGTTACAGGGATTCTATATCAGGTCACAAACAAGTCCTTTCTAGGTTTAGGATAAGAGGTGGGGTTGTATTACGGCTCAGCCATATTGTGAACATATCCTCCCTCGTGTGTTATCTGTAAAGGGAGAAACCCATCAATGTAATTGATGCAAGATGATGCTTATTGTTACGCTGCACGCAACACAATGGAAGCGCTGCTAGAAGCAGAAAAAGACCTCGTATTTTGGCCTCTTCATCCATCTGGCTCGAATCCGATAGAGTCCTTGTGGAATACTATGAAGGACTGTATATAATCTCGACATCCAGAAACAGAGGTGAAAAAGCAGATACCCAAACTAGTCTCAATGTAACAATAAGAGAAACTTGAGCCTCTATCAGATTGGAGGAACTTAGGAGACTGATTACTAGTATGCCTGATAGATGGCAGGCAGTAATCGATACATATGGTGGGCCTACTGGATACTGATATTAGCACTAGACTCTAATACTTGTCGTGTCCGCTAGGTTCTTGTATCACCTAATCTGGTAGTAAACTGAAATTACAATAGAGATTTGCATGATTTCAACGCCAGGAAATTTACTCCTGTAAAAAAGGGTTTTAAGTGGTCTTCATGTCCGAATCTGGTGAAGCGATACACGAACAGACATGCAGATAGAGCTGATCATAGCTAGATTTCATAAAACTTTTATGAAAATTTATATTAGCGCAACGCCCTAATGCGACTTGACAATACTTATGGCTGATACCCTGCTCAGTTTACAATCGAGATTCAGCTGGGATATCGTATATAAAATTATTTTCAATATAGTGGACATTTTGTAAAATATCAAGCACTAAACAATTAAATATATAGATAGAGAGAGATAGATATGAGATAATTCAGAGTATAAAGATCCGAAGCAAAAAGCAAAGTATAAGCTCTCATAATAGACACGCATCAGATTCCCTCAGGCAAAATATTTCTCAATTGAGCAAGCCTCCTCCTCCCCCAATAAAAAAAAAATGAAATTCCTTACATGCAATGGAGTCGAATTATGAATTGCAATTTTAGTTTTAATAAATATCGACACGAAACCAATCCGACGAGAGAAGACAGACAGCAGAAAGACCGGCTTTCCCGCAATCCAATTAATAATTGAATAGATCACTTTCCTTTTTTTTTTTTTCCTTCCTTTTTTTTTTAAAGGTTAACTTTTAGCTCTCTTTTCCACCCTTTTTTTCCCGATCGATAAAAAAAAAAATTAAATAAATGGTATATATGGCTGAGGATCCTGGGTCCAGTTATTTATATTCCATAATAAATTACCTTCCGTAATTAGCGGATGTTAATCACACGGAACTACAAGTTATCAAGTTTCATAATTAAGTAAAATTTTTTAATTTTTTTTTTATTTTTTAAAAGAGAGATTTGTTTAATGAGGTTTTACGGAATAATAAGTAGCGTTGAGAACACAATGTACATCTAGATTTGATATATATATATATATATATATATATATATATTTACCTGATTAGTCTATTTATACGATGTAAATCGTCTGCATGTTCGACTTCGATACCTTTTATCTAATTCTCTGTCCTTCAGGTAGATAAATCTTTGAAAAATACGTGTTTATTTTTTATTTTTTTTTCTTCTTCTTCTTCAATTACGGACGGAATAGAATGAATAACTTTTTCTTTCACCCTGCTTTTGTGAATCCATTCTTAATTTTTTTTTTTTTCAAGTGGGCCTAATTAATATATCTACAACCCTCCTCAATGCTTTCATGTAGTTTATTCAAAGGAAATATTTTCGGTTTTTTTTAACCACTGATTAAAAAAAAAGGTCTAGTGCTTGTTGATGAGGATTTTAGCCCCCCACCTCTGAATCGGTTCTATACTTGTAAATGGGTGGTTTTTTTTGTTCTTAAACTATCGATCATGTTCGCTAATGGCCTCTCTTTTCTTTTATCAAGGCTCTGTGGATTGATCAATGTAATGCCCACGCCGTTGCATCATCAAACTAGTTACTAAGTAGGAAGTTCGCGATCATTTTATTTGACGAGTGAATAACATAATTATTGATCGATCAGAACATAAGGGGGCCTTATTCTACAAAGTCGTGCTGCATGTCTTGTCGGAGACATAGAAAGCTAGCCACGTGGGAAAGTATATCCAACCTGTCTTTGAGGTCATGCTAAATGTGAAGAGCAATAAAAAATATTTAATTTCGTTTCGATATTAGCTAATTTAAGTAACTTGAATACGTTTTAATCTCGTGTTCATTGAAGTCTTTAAGGCATTGGGAGATTTTCCAAACGTACAATCAGGCAGGCATTATTTCAACAATAATAGGAAAAAAGGGATAATTAATGTCTGGTCCACCTTAGAGGGAAAGTTATGAAAAGAAAAATCAATAAAAATCAATTAGTGACAAGGACAAAATTACGACAGCGATAGTATTACTGAATAAATCAATTGGAACTGTTACAAGATCACGGAGGATATATGTTAGCCGTAATTTGTTTTTTGGATCATGTTTTTTGTAATAGAATTTGCTGCCTTTACCGGTGTAGTGTGCATTTTAGTTTCTGTTTTCACGATCGTTTCGCGTGCTGCTCTTTAGTGCAGTACAGAGAAGGAAGTTAAGTCCTACTCCGTGACTTGCGTTGCCCGTGAATTCATTCTACTAATCATTGGTAACGAGTAAAGGAAGGGATGTTTTGTATTCTTCAGACCCATCTTTTTTTTTCTTCGGATAAATTCCCTGTAGCGTGCTCATGTTCTTACTCAATACACAAGTAATATCATGTGAATGTTGGGCTATTAGTATTATCAATCGATCAGCAGGTGGTGGTGATTTGACTTTGTCAAGGGATGACGCCCAAGTCGCCTCTTCTGTTTCTCATCGAAGGCGGCACGCGAGATAGCATTTGCCAGGAATAGCCGAGATTTATGTATACATTTACATATAAATATTTTGATCGCAAATGGCGTTTCCTACCACCTGATCTATCGGAATGTAACAACGAAATGCGTTTGGAGTATTCACTCTTCTCCCATCCCGTTGCTTCTGATTGCTCTGGAAGCCGATTATCAATCGTCACAAGCTAATGTTAATATTGCGGTGTTGAAAGCGTGCCGCCAACACTACTCCCTCTCCCCGATCACTGGTTCCTTTTTTATTTTTTTTATAATTTTTTTTCAAAACCACACGTTGATTTCTTTTCTCTATGCATTTTCGTCATAATTAACTAATTACGTTTACCAGGCCGTGGAATTTTGATTAAAGACAAGAAAAATTTTGATCGAACCCGATCTTTATACCAGCGCTCCTACTCCGAACTATAGCTCTGTCTACCAGTCAGCTCACGTTCATAGCTTTAGATTTTTCACCAAGCAGGAAAGGGTCATTGGATGGCATTTACTCACCATGAGATAAGCATAACCCTAGACTGTGGGACGCATAGGCCTTTTAGATCGGCGCCTGAACGATAAAGTATAAACTTCATTCGTACCCAAACCCTTATCCAGGCTTCCAGATTCGTAACGAGTCACTGCGGCCCGAGGTGCCCCCTACTCCCTGTTATATCTAACACACAGACGGTGAATGGCAAAAGAAGTGACTCGGACGTTACGAAAAAAGGGATTGTTGTTGGCTAAGTTATGTTTTATTCAAATCTAGATTCATCCAGTCACATGACGCTGACATTTGGCGACGCTATGAAATCTATCCCGAAATCTTCCGAATGATAGACGCACTGAGACAGGGATATAGACTGTAAGGCTAAACATTACTGTTATTGTAGCTTAACCAAAGATTGCTAATCCTAGTCATCAAATTTGTCTGTAAGATGGCTCCCACCTGAAATGCCTACATGCAATATCAATCATCTCTGACCATAATGCAAGCAGCTATCGCATAAATTGTCATTTCACAATTTCTGAATTTTATGCCGAATCGACTTGACTCAGCTCCACAAACATCTCGGATAACTTAGTTTTTCGGTTCAAGCTATGATGTGTGAGGATCTAAGTTATCCGAAGATTAATTGTCGTACTGTAAGATATCCAAGGGTTGACTGTTATTTTCTAAAAAAGTCTAAAAAGACACTAAAGCAATTTAAACGTTGAAATTACCCTACTAGCGTCAATATATCCATGTCTAAGTCCGGTTACATCCCTGCGCAGAGTGTCAATCAGCATGGCTTAAATTTTAGAGTTAAAAAATCTTTGATGACAAAGCAAGATGACAGTATCTAAAGAATTATGGCCCGTCTCTTCCGGATCAAGAGAATCTAACTAGCTTTCATTTAGAGAGTCAAAGATCCCAGATGCAGGACTTGGGAGAAATCATACTTTATGCCCTCCCTCCCCCCTGTGACCTACAGCAAGTTCTTTGGTATCCCACTCGATGAGAGAAAGCATCGCTGGCCAATGGAAGGTAATAGTAATATTGTATTCTCCCCCGGCACTTAATAATCCCAGTTCTTGGTTTGCCATCAATTTGGTCCAGAATGTGGAGGACATGATCTAGATTAGGGCCATTTGATAGCAGATATTGAGTCGCTCACATGTTCCTGTAGGTCCCTATCTTCGGTGCTGATTTTGCAAGACATCATTATAGCGGTGACGACGTCAAATCCTGAATTTATCTTTGATACAATTAAATATCCTCACAACAACATAAAAAATGGCCCATTTAACTGTGGATCATCTGACACATGACAATTTCAGAAATTATTATCCAATGAGAACGAGTCTCACGTAAAATCTTGATTCCTTTGGACCGGATGCCAATCATTATTACAAGTATTGTCGTGATAATATTTGATTGTTGTTTTTAGAGTATCTTTGTGAGATAGAAACGGTTTTATTCAGTCCTTTTTCAACTTTTCACGAAAAGATACGGTGAATAAATGATCAATTTATATCATTCAGACAGTTTGATAATATGGATGTTTGCGCCATTTGGGATCCAGCTTCGCTGACTTCGAGTAAGTTAGACCAAAAATAATTGCAGGTATACTTGCTTGTTATGCCGGGTTACTTACCTATTTTCCTGCTATTTGTTAGTTGAGGAGTCGTCTGAAGTCATCAAAGATATCATTATGTGGTGGATTTATCTTTGGGATAATATCATGTCATGTGCATAATTTGAGACCTATTCTGTTTCTTGTTGTAAAATAAATTGACTGATCCGCGTCTTCATGCAATCTGAAGTTGAGCCTTTTTTATTCGGGCTAGTCCGACATGGATAGGGATCTTGTTTTACTCGCTTTAATTGCTGCACCTGCATTAACCCACGGGTAGCAAGCTAGGTAGGGCATGGCCTGGCTGCACAGCTCATTTAGATATCTCTAGAAGCGATCATCAAAAGTAGAAGATTACTGCGCAGCCAAGACATACTCTTAGTTGTCAAATGTTGTTACAAGATTAGGTGCATTACTCTGATTGTCCTTCAACACTCCTAAACTTTCTCATATCGATTCATCCTGAGTATAGGGATTGGAGTAGGTAATAACTAAACTCAGATGTTGATAACTGGCCATAGCGGGTAGGTGGCCAGCTTAATTGCTTCACCGACTTTTAGATGTTTTAAGAATAATGATAGGAAGTTTTCAATACCCCACTGCCACGGTAAAGTGTCGGATGCTAGGATCTGGGCTGGGCTGCAATGTGGTAGATCACTCCTAATCGGATATCATCTTTCTTTGAATAAGGTTTAAAGTGGTTCTGAGCGATTGTGACAGGGAAAATTTGCATCGTGTTTTTTTTCCGGGACGTAAACATGACTTTGGTGAGGTCTTACATATTGCAAAGTCGATTGAGAAGCAAAACTATACATTAAGCGAGAAATAGGCTTTGCCCAATTCGAACTTTAACTAGTATCGGCAAGTGTAATTTTCAAGTCGACTTGCGCATATGTTTATGTTTATGTACGAAAAACGCGAGCCGCGTCAGACTGCGCGTGCAAATAATCCTCAAACACCTGCAACAAAAACAGAACCTTTTGCATTGCCCATAAACAGATAACTTCTTCAATAGTAGCAGACGAAGACTGTTTTTCAGTCTATTCAAATAGCAGATAAGTTGCTGCTTATAGCTTATGTAACCCAACGATTTTCTTTTCGAAATCTTCAGCATCTGAATCAAAAAAAAGGTCTAACTCATTGACAGATAATAACTTGATCCAACACATATTACTTACACTGCCCTTCACTTAATACATCCTACTTATCGATGTAAAGGCTCTCTTCTCTAGCACAAATTTAGGACTTAGTCGGCTTTGAGAAGTAAGAAGACACATACAGAACTTGCATAGTATCTGTTTAGATAAGCCAGACGGCGAGGTATTAGTTGCACTCAGAACCCCATGGTAAATAAATAATATGGAGTCTTATACTGCCTCCAAGTTGATCTAATTCAAAGAGTGGCAGTTTAAGAGATTTAAGGTGACATAATGAATGCAGTAGCTCTATCAAATTTAAATAGTTTCCCCTATGAAAAGTATAGCGATATTGCATCTAGTGAAGTGTTAATGCCCAGGTAATTTCATTTTTATCTTCAAAATTTCATACATTAATTTGCTGTGCGACTTATCAGGTATCTAATACTATCTAGTTCACAGCATTAATAGGTCAGTCCTAAAATCACTCATCCCATAGAGACTGTTTGACGCATTTCGTGTTTTTCGTACATAAAGTTATGCGTAGGTCGATTTGGTTATTAAACTTGCCGATCCTAGGAAAAGTCCTTAACTTAAATCAAAAAGGGTTTAGTGCAAGTCAACAAAGGCAAACCCCTCATTTGCCAGAACTTTACCCAATTGAGAATCAACACTTGTAACTTTTTAATTTGATACTGTACTGGCTCCTGGGCGCCTCATCCACAGGTACTTACTGTTGGAATTTAAGGGTTAAATTAGTAACATACTTGGCGTCATGCATAGACAAGGGTGTACCTACCTTGACTTTGACAGCCCAACATTAATACCAATACGTTAAGTCGTATTGTTCGCTAATCACCTAAACCCTGTTTGCCAGTTTATTAGTATAAATACTTTAATCAATCCTGAGTGGGAGAAATAACTCTATAACACTCATCATTACTTTCTGACAAAATACTTCCCACACAATTGCATTTCCAAGTGACACGTGACATCAATTAACATTGATCAAGATTCCCTGCATCATTTTAACACTTACTTGCACTGTTCTATATTTGAATCAATAAGTCACAAGTGTTGATTCCCAATCGGGAAAAGCATTTATAGAGATAATGATAGAATCAAGGGAATCGGGCTGCTGAGCTTTTACGATCACACCTTTTAGATTCTAAATCATTTTTTAACTACGGATAGCATAGTTCATCTAGGCTAGTTGCAAAAACTAATGCACGTTGGCTAACAGACAAGATTTAATTTTATTATTTTTGGGATTCCAACTTATACTCGCGAGACTCAGTCACCACTGCGTTTGCATGATAACTAGGCCTCTGTCAGCTAATTGATAAAGAACCTCCCTATAAAGTCGGAGCTAAGAGTCCTGCATTTTAAAATACATAAACGATATTATTCCTAGGCTATTTTAGTAATGTTGGTGATTAAATACTAATTTTAGATATACGAAATCGAAGGCCAGAGTCCTTCAAGACTTGTTTATATGAGATTTTGCTTCTCATAATAGGATACGTAAAGAATAACCGCGGTTTCATAAAGATTTATCTCAATCAATGTCCCTCAAGTAACGATGGAAATGTTTCTACCTCTCTAACACGATTTCATGAGCTGTCGCTTACATGCGCAGGAAAACCTTAAGCACCCGGTAGATATTACTTTAAAGTAGAGAAGTCCAGATTACTCATATTATTTTTTAACGCCTCTTGTCTCATGGGAGGCACGAGGTCGGGCTTCTATATAAGCTAGTTTGGATAATCAGATCAAAATGTGGAGCTGAATACCCGATTGCAATTATTTCGTACTTGAACTTTGTGAATTTCCGTTGGAGTTTCGCTGAGATTTTTTATTGATTTTTGGATTTGTCGTTATGACAGTCTTATTACAATTAAATTGGCATCCAAAAGTCTCGCAGTCGCCTGCTTTGCAGTTAGCAACGGTAAGATCAGCCAGATCAAAAACTCAAGAAGTATATCCTATGAAAATAAGCCTACAGACTCTAGGAGGATACATAAGATATTATTGTCAAGTTTGATTATGCTAACTAGCGTGATCATTGCAATACTTCGGTTTCTGTTCAAGAGAAAATAGAGAACTCCAATTAAATCTTCTAGACATCTCCCTGCATTTCCGTGAAAAGTTATTTCCTACATAATTGGAGATTTAAAATTAAAAATTATCTAGCCAAAAACTATCAATATTGGATTTTTAAGGGTCATGAGTATCACATCTAAACTTTGGTCGTGAAGATGAACAGTACTTGCTGCCGTAGAAGTACTGTTGCCATGGCAACATACGGCAGGGATTAAGATGAGTTGGAGTTTTTGAGACAGGCCTATGGTTCGATTTTTCCTTATTGGGTTATGCTAGCAGGGGCACTGGCACTATCCCGGCCCTAAATAAAGATAACTTGCAAGGATATTTACCCTGCAGTTTGGCCTGAAAACAATGATTAAAACTAAGCTCGCCAGGGGTATACAGATCTTTACTAGGATATTTCTGCACTAAAATAACACTTCTTATGTACGATTATTTCAAAACTTCCTTTTTTCACATCCGGAAGTCTTGCCAGACATGGATTCAACATGGGATCAACAAGTCAAAAGCATTATTTTGACGCAAGAAAAATTCTAACATTCAAAAGGCCAACAACTAACACCGACTTTTAGGATCCAGACAAGAAATTTGACAGGGCTAATAGTGGCTTCCAGTGCAAGATAACGAACAATCTCTTCGACGTTTAATTTCAGAGCAAAACGTTTACTTGCTGGAAAATAATTAATGTTCATGATTTCTGCCACCTCTGTTTACTCATGAGTCACGAAAAAAACCTGAGAATTACCTCTTTGACCAATATAATGTTCATCTTTTGTATTTTTTCTTGAAATTTATATCACTTTCTAATCAGAAATAATTTACTTCTGTAAATAGCAACCATAATATTGTAGATATACTGGCTCGAAAACACTTTGAAGGATGGAGTCAGTGTTAGATCAATGTTATTTAGCTCTGATGAAATACCGTCAGGCTAAACATTAAATATTAAGATGCGACTCTCGATTTGGATTCAAAGTTGGCGCAGTCAATATCACGAAGTGTAGTTAAGAAGCATAAGAGAATTCTGTTAAATTACAAGTTGCGAGGTTTAGGATCTATACATATCTATTGGAGTATTACATTCTCTTGATCTATTATCAAGTGATAAAGCTTGATATAAATTATTTATTTTATTATTAGATGAAAGATTCGCCTTTGTGTACATAATTTTTTAAAATTTTGCAAATTTCAATATCTTAAAGAAAACTACACTCTTATTTAATTTAGTAATAGAGAGCCATGTTCGAAAAACACACATAAACAGCCTTTCCAATTTAATGCTTCGTAGCCACGTAACGCATACAGAACTAGCAACCGGTCGAAAATGATAAATGGGCGAGGAATATCCAGGAAAAAGGGATTCTCATATACACCGGAGCATATTGCTATACAAGCAAAACAAAAATAAAATAATAGTTGGAAACAAATGATGAATAGAAAACAGAAAACATTAAATAATAATTACATGAAACACAAAAGAAAGATGAAGAACAATTAAAATTAAAAACGCCAGAAACGAAATAATACAAAAGGGTTGAAAGAATGAAGCCCAGAAATTATGACTATATATATTAAAAAAAGAACGACAAGCAGAGGTACAAGCCAGTACTTGGTTGGGCCTCCTCTGGCATCAATTACGGCCCTGCAACAATCTCGCCAAAATGCATACAAATCAGAAATAAATTCATCAGGTACTGCAATTATCTTGAGATAAAGATATAAGTTTTTATAGCAATTCTTAATATTAGCAGCAGGCAATTATTGAAGCAGCATACATCAAGAGTTTTGAACTCTAGATCCCAAAGAAATTAAATCTTCATGAACTAGTTGGAAACATATTCTTATACAAGCGGATATTTTAGTTTATTAATTTTTCAACTTGAAAAGTATAGACGTCAACAACACCAACATTAATATGACTTTCCTTGTTGTATCTGGAAGTTGCGAAGGTGCACCTATAGACAAGCCTGAAACCTTCATTGATAGTCATTTATTACAAATCAATACTGAATCCGACACCATTCATGATCTCTATGATATAGTGGAAGAAGGCGTAGCTGATAATTTGTACTTTGAGGGCTATGATACTGTACTATGAGGTCTTTCCGTCTCTGGTTATGCTCCAATTGCTATGCCTAAAGCTGAAATATACACTAGCCTTTAAGATGCCTATAAGGTAGTCATGAAACTCAGTGAAAGGGAGGGTTTGACCTGGGTCAAATCCGGTGATGCCGAAAGAGACAAGGATGGTATTGGATCTATGTCCCTTTAAAATACCAATAAGGCTTAGGCGGTAATCTTCTAAAACGAAATAAGTAAAAATCTTTAGAAAAAATTAAGACCGCTATGTTGACTGACTGCAAAATATCATCATTCTCAAAGCAGTGAATGAAGAAAATCCACTTGGTGTATGGACATTCTCTCTCGGTAAAAATCCATTCCATTATCATAGAGGTGTCTCTTTAACTTCAATTACTTTGCATGGGCCTCGTAACAGAGGTGAAGATGTGAGGAGGTTCTTATCGAATGTACGAACCTGTGGAACTTCACTAAAGCAAACGTAGAAACTAGCATTCCCTCAATTTGTTGAAAAACATGATAGTAATAATCTTAGTATCATCGTCCTCGAAATAATTATAAAATTATCCATAAGATTGTCGTTTTTCTCTTGGATAGACGTAGGTTATTTCCTGTAACCTATCTGGCTTTTTGAATGTCGCCAAATAAGTATGGAAGTCCTGAGACTGAAGTACCTACCTGGCCATTCCATTTGTATTTCGACAATACAGTGACGACCAAGGAAAAATAAAAAATCTTTGGTCTTAGGGTAAAAAAAAAACACTTATTGTATGTGCTCCAAATGGGTGGACTGAAAACTGAAATTACAAGGACTATTTTCTCTAGGAATACGTATCGCATGAGGGCCTTTATTAAGAAAACCTACGAGCGAATAATTAACAGATAGATACCTCTAGTAGTCTCTACATAGATTCAAAAACACCCTCTATCACTATGTCATAAGCACTTGGCACGACATTAGAAAAATAATAGAATAAAATAAAATAAAACGGATGTAAGCTATTAAAGGGTTTAATAGAGACAGAAATATTATCTACACTCAAGCTAAAGGGTGTGATGCAAGACCATTGTGATAGTAAAGGATGGAAAAAAAAGAAGTCGTCAGCAGGAAATTTCATGTATAGTTATTCACAGTCATTAACTAACAAACTCAAGCAAGAGTTAATAAAACTAATTTCTGCTACTTACTTTTCACTTTTTACTTGCATTAATAGTCCTGTAACCAAAAATCTTTGATTTCTGTCAGTGTAGGAAGATAGGTCACTTATTAACACTTCTTCAGTCGACGCGATAAATTTTTTCTTGGAATAGATAGAAGAGTATAGAACAACTACCAAATACTTACGTATAAAAAATGTTGCTATGGAACGCGGGGTTTAGTGGTCTTGGGTCTAGTAGTTAAACCAACACATTACTATCTGCCTCTACAATTTTGAAATTGATTTAGTATTTGGTTGGCCTGCCATTGGCACGAATGACGACCTCATATCTCCTGGGCATGATCATAATTAGCCTCTCAAGTTTTGCTGTATCATCCCAAGCGAATTTCACGAACTTCTGAAGTTCATCGTGATGCATCTCCTCCATACAGCCTTAAATAGTAGAACTATAGGTAGTCTTTCATAAAGTCCTACTCATTCTCGACTGGATCGAAGCCGAGTGAATAATGAGGCTTTTCTATTTGGAGTGATGTGCCTCCCCCGAAAGTCTGCCGCAGCAGCTCTCGATGAGTGTGAAGTTGATTGTTGTGTCTGATTCACTTTTTCGTAAGGATAAATTAGCAGAGAAACTTGTGGCAGTAAATTTTAAATTTAATTAATACTGCAGCCAACGATCACAAAAAATAAAATAGGAAAAGACTGCTTTGTTGCTAATGGTGATGGTGATATTGATGGGAAGAATGATGATAGAGTGAATGGGGGCACTGCAAGAACTAATGCCTAAGAGACCATACGACTATAGGATCCAGATTCAGTGGGAAAAGATCCGTTAGTTGCTTAAATATAAGTTTAATGTGACGTATTGCAAATATAACTTTTGAAGCCCTTAGACTTCTTTTTAGACCTATTTAGCCACACCGGAACTGAGTTCGTAAGACACTATAGATAGAAAATTTCGAGAGAAAATAATAGGTGAACAAAAAATAAGACCCCTTTTGAAGTACAAGAGTGACAGTTTCCGCCATATGAAAAAGGAGCAAACAGCCCCAATATTTATTAATGCTTGTGAGCAATCTAGGCACGAAAATATTTTCATCCTTGCTGCAATTTCAACGACTATATGATCGAAGCCCAAGCATATCGGGAAGTTTTATCCACAGAATAGATCAACCAAGGGATTTGCTCAATACAAAACTCAAAAAGAATACGTTGGGGGAGGACACGATCTGATTTATTTCAAAAACTAATCCATTTTTTGCATACAACCAGTTGGTGTACGGATTGGAGAAGTGGGTTTTATTCAAACGAAATCTTATGCAAATCGAGCCTGGTATTCTGGCAACAGTGACTGTTAATTTTGCACTGGTGCCAGAAAATCAGGCTCGTATACAGATAAGCAAGTTTGGACTTTTGACAATAATACAAGGAGAATGACAGTCGTGAGCCATAAGGAAAGAATATGATATCCTCTCAAGAGTCGGTTTCACTATCTTCCTCAACTCCAGAGTTAAAGCAACTATGCCTGTCGTGTGTTGACTGGGCTTTGCCAGCTCAGTCGTCCATCCCTATCAGTTGCTGTGATCATTGTCATTACGCCAGCAGGAATTGTTAAGCCCTGAGCTAGGTTTTCTAGGGCATTGTTCCCCTAAATATTTTTACAAAGACCCTCAAAGTAGAGTATAATACAATTCTTAGCAGCATAGGTTTCGTGCCTAAGTCGTCATCTGTAGCCCATTAGGTATATTTTAGTATCATTTAATTCTACTTTTTTTTCGCACATACCCGCCATGAGGATAGAGTCAAAGTGTCATGCCGAATCCAAAGTAAAAGATTGATAGATTTATGAGAATCCGAGTTCCAGATTTATTTATCACAAATTATCGACGAATTACTAGAATTCCATTAGCTTCCGAACATCACTCAATGAATTCAGGATACGATAATAGCACAGTAGTTAAATCATGAATCGATCAATTCTCTTCTCGCTTGCACAAGAGTACGACATCTGACATGAATGATACTTCACTGAAAATTTATGTTAATTCAAATATCACTATACGACTGTTTGGTTAAACTCGGTACTTCATCTGAGAAAAGACTATTGATCAATATAATGAGTATTTGCCAATCTTATTAGTGTAGAAAGATTACAGAGACTATAGTCATCCATGGAGATAAAAATCTTGCCGATGCAATGACCAAGAACAAGTGTTGTGATAAACTATAAAATGTCGGAATACCAACCTTAAATTAGTCGCGCTTATTCATCCTTATAAAGCGTTACACGCGTTACATGCGAAAATGCATAGAAACCTCTTTTCCTATATAAATATAAATATAAATATAAAAAGAAAGATAGGAGATAGAAGATAGAACAAAAAAACAAGAACTAGAAATACATAGAATAAAGCTTTTTGTATGACTTATCGAGTTTTATAAGTTATCCAGTTAAACTAACATAAAAGCTTATTCAGACGAGTAAACTAGAATTAAGTACCCAAGTTGAAGGCTAGGCATGAAGGTTATCTCAAGGCTCGTTCCTACAACTTAAATTTTTAGTTAAAATGCTATATCATGACCCTTAATAATGAATTTCATTCTTTGATAGTTTTTATCCCAGTGTTTGAGTGTCAGAGCTCGGAATTGTTCCATATCACATGAATTATTGAGAAAGAGTATCATTGTTGGCTATGAGACAATGAGTATGATGTTGAATTATCAGTTTATTGAAAGCAGAGAGAGCTTAGAACTTAGAGAAAATCAAACCAAACAGTCTTATAACAACAACTCATCTTTCGTTTCCACAAGGGATGATATCATGAGAGTGGCCACATTTTGAAATTGTGAAGGAAGGATATAAGTTTTCACAATCGAGTCTAAGTGAACCCCTAATACAACTCTCGTTAATCGACAATTAAAATCGTGAAAAAGATAGTTCAGACTCATGCGTCAATTTGTAGAAAAAGATATTTGTACTTTTACATTATGTTTTCGTCTTTGCACACCAAAACAAAATTAGATTTGTTAAAATCCATAATGCAACACGAATTTCAATCTTTGCGATTTGTACTGCAGTCTTGACTAGGATAAGTAGTTCCCTCCTTAGAATTTATAGCTTGAGCTTGATTACAATTAATGTGAATTTATAGAATAGATGTTTTTCTTAGCGAAATTTTTGGATGTTTGGCTTTGAGATCGATACTTACAAAGAGTTTCTAATACTTCGCCAGGATGAGGATAAGGTTGGCTATTAGTCTTGGACAGTCTTGGGCTTTTCCACAGTTGCAAGCTTTGATGTTGATGAAATGTTGGCATTCTCTGTGAATTATATGCTGTGGCTGTGTTGATATGCTTTTTACGCGTTTGAAACAATCACTGGTCATAGTTTTGATTGATTAATGAATTTGATAAGCAAATTTACAACAAATCCCGATTTATAATAATATAAGAGCAGGAACGAGACTGGTGGGTTCAAGTCTTACAACTTGTCTCAGTATGACTTATCCTCAATAACTCTAGACTGAGAGTTGTGTAGCTTTTTATATAATTCCGCCTTTGGGGTTTCAATATCTGAAATCTGACACAAGTACTACTCCTCATGCTCAAGTTCTGGGTCTTTAGATAAATCGGCTATTAAATTGCTCTCGGGATTGATCTCACTCTGGCCAATTTTGTATGTCGGATGTTAGGCTAGAAGTATAAAATATCGCAACCCGCAGTTCAAATATATATAATTATATCGGGTTATCTGTCAGAGATTGTCAAGAGTTCCATTCAGGAGATGTTTATTAAATGGACTTCGATGCCAGGAAGTTGAATACCATAGATTAAACATGAATACTCTTTGTCTTTTAGCTTATATCATTAGTTTTATTAAATCTTTATATTCAAAATTTTTGCTTATTGTGCATAACTTATATTCCAGTTCTTAACACTGCAGACTTCATAGATATTGCTGTAATTGGAAAATTCTTGCCTCCATTGATTGGGACAGGCTAGAGTTTCTTACGTCCATTATTGGATCTTCACTTCAAGTCTTTGTGTAAAAACTCTGAAATACTAACTATGTCATGTTCATGTGTTAATGAGCTTAACTCTTGTGCTATAGTTTGCTTTATTAAATTTCGGTTGCTATTAGTAACTGAAAAGTTGGAGTAAATATGGGTGTCCGCGTCATCAAAATGAGGTTTTCACAACCACTCACTCCACACGTGCCTCAACCTCATCAGATCTCTTAAGAACTTTTAATCCAGATGGCATAGAAATCAGGTAACAAATGTCTCAACTTTAATTCACAATAACAAGTATCAGCAGCAGCGCTTAAAGAATTGTTCAATCAAGGTTTGCAATTTGTTTTTTAGTATGGCGAAATGCCACTAATGTATGGATAGTCCTCTCTACCTAGGTCTCCAATGAGGTGGAGCGGAAGAGCCACGGTTCGATCTTAGCGCGAGAATAGAACAGTGGGGGTCTCGGAATATGGTCAAGATTATTGTCTGGAAGTGAATGAGGTGAATTTGTACTAAGAGAGCATCAATTATGAACAAGTTTGAAAGACTCTCATTAGCAGTCAGTCGAATCCTATTCCTGATACCGCGAAACTTATGAGCACAAGTTAAAAATGTAGACTCAGCAAGCGCTGGTTGATGACTAATCAAAATCATATCATCCGTATCACCAGGCAATTGACGTTTTCTGCTTAAATGAACCCAAAGATGCTTGTATTGATTACATTGAGACTTACTTCCTATTTGTTCCTCATTGGCCCACTCAGTCAGTCGCTGTTTTTTTGGATAACAAACAGAATGTAATGAATTACATTAACATTTTGATTACAAAGCAATGTTATCAAACCATTTAACTTGCTGCAAAATAGGAAATAAAGAAGGCTAATGTCATTGAGATTCCCTCATTCACTCCTAAATATCAAAATTTGCATTTTTGCCATCTATGTATGAAAATAAAAAAGATTAAATATATAATTACTCCTAAATCTACGAGATCATTCATTTCTCAGCGGTATTTAACCCAACAAGAGAAGAGCTCCAAAATGAGATTAATAAATTCTCCTCTTGCTGAGAAATATATTGAGCACATACCAGGCGACCCGACATGTTGTGATTCTTTAAAGATAGCCGGAAGTCATGATAAGGATCCCATAAGTAATGTTCATAAAGTGCTTGGTAAAGATGAAATTACTACACATGTTAAACCTAGATCTTACCAGTTAGAAATGTTTGAAGAAAGCCGAAAGCGAAATATCATCATAGCCGTATGTGCTCTTTCATTCTAACTTAACATGATTAACTCACATTTACGATATAGATGGACACAGGCTCTGGAAAAACACATATGTAAGCCATCATTAGCTTAATGATTCAGTTGCCAATTTATTACCATTCAATACAAACTTCTTGCCGTTAAAATGATATCTATGGCTCTGGTGACTCTAGTACGACTGTTTTTACAGTACATGTGTCAGATAATGATACTAAACGATAATATCTAGTGCTGTTATGAGAATGAAATATGAATTAGATAGAATGCCACAGCATAAGGTTAATTGTAACCCACTCAATAGAAGTTTCTAAGGCTCACAAGTTAGATGATCTGGTTTCTAACACCAACCGTTTCCCTCGGTTCCCAACAGTATCAATATATTCAATCTCAAATTTGCTCTTCAGAAATCAAATTTTTGAGTAGCTCAGATAATATCGATCGATGGACTGAACAGACCGTGTGGGATTCTGTGCTGAAGAATATCGATATTGTTGTTTCTCCCTATCAAATTCTGTTGGATGCCCTTACTCATGGATTCGTGAAGTTTGATTCACTAGCTCTATTAGTTATAGATGAAGGTATTCTTTACTATTATTCTATTCTAATTACCTGAAGCTGATAGTGACATAGCCCATAATTGTGTAAAAAAGAACCCAGGCGCTAAGATCATGAATACCTTCTATCATCCACGAAAATCATCAGGGCTGTACGTTCCTCATATCTTAGGTCTCTCGGCAAGCCCAGTCATGGGATCAAATCCACTTTCTCTAATCAAGATTGAAAATACCCTAGACTCCTTGAGTCGAACGCCTACAAAAACTAGGATTGACTTGAGACAAAGGGTCAAGCTACCAAAACTTATACCCGTAAAATATGATGAAGATCTTAACGAATATAGCTCAAAATCTTTTTTAAGCTTAGACATTGCTGTTAGAAATTTAAAAATTGAAAAAGACCCATATTATATAAGTTTAATTAACAGTGATGACTCAAGAAGTCAAAGAAGGCTGCAAAAATTGCTTCTTGATCATAAAACTACATGTGGCGATCAATTACGAAGTTTACTTAATATTTCAAGGAAGATTTACTTAGAGCTAGGATCATGGGCAGTAGACTACTATAGTAAGTTACGAGACAAAGCTCCTACCGTAGATTATGCACAGAGAAAACTCTTCTTACTTTCAAGTTAAACTAATTTAAATTAAGTTTCAAGGGTAGTTTCTAAAGCATCTAAATTAGCTAAGGAAAGTCAGGAACTAAATGGGATCTGGGAAGATACTCTTGAAAGCCTTGAAAAAAAGTATCTTGTAGAAGTGCTTGGGCAAGTTCACATTGGAGACTCAAACTGTAGTACATTCCGAGGAGTACCAAAAATTTCGGATAAGGTTTCAAAACTTATAGAAATTCTTCGAGAACAAGGGAGGGGTTTCTCAGGAATCGTTTTTGTTCAAGAAAGAGCTGTTGTTTCATGTCTTGCAAGTATTTTAATGGAACATCCACTTTCCTGTGGAATTGTTCAAGTTGGAAAATTTGTCGGAACATCAGTGTTTTCTAAGCGAGCTACTAATACATTCGATTTAATCGATACTGACTCTCAAAAGAATGCTCTACAAGATTTTAGAAGTGGGAAAACCAACCTTTTAATTGGTACCAGTGTCTTAGAAGAAGGCATAGACATTCCAACATGCAATCTAGTCTTATGTTTTCAAAGACCTGCTAACTTGAAGTCCTACATACAGCGTCGAGGTCGTGCAAGACAAAAGGAGTCCAAACTATACCTCCTTCTTAATTCAGATAAAGATGAATTAGGCAAACTTGAAATGTTGGAAGCAGAAATGAGGGCACTCTATGAAGATGAGACGCGAAGCCTTGAAGAGATGTTATCAGAAGAAACGGAGAATATAGATGATTTGAAAGCTTACAATGAAAGGAAATTTCAAATTGAAGAAACTAATGCAATACTTGATCTTGATAATGCATTGTCACATTTATATCATTTCTGTGCAACCATCCCTTCAGATAAATATGTAGATACTCGACCGGAGTTTATCTCGCATAAAAAGAAGGAACTTTATCATGCAAGTATTATTCTTCCGATTTCAGTTCATAAGAACATTCGAACTGCAGAAGGCTCGCATTTATGGAAAAATGAAAAAAATGCTATTAGAGATGCTGCTTTCGAGACCTATGTTGCACTCTTTAAAGCGGGTCTCATCTCTGAAAATCTACTTCCTCTTATGAGACATTCTCCCGTGGATGATTCAGTTATTGAAAAACGTCCCTCTCTGATTAAAGTCCAGGGGCAGATAAACCCTTGGCTTGATATTGCTAAAGCATGGTCATCCAATCCAAGGTCCATTTATCAATCAACTGTCAAATTTGATGGATTAGAATTATTTTTATACCTTCCAGTGAAACTTCCTATAGTAAGTGACATGAAAGTTTACTGGGACGAAGATACTGAATTTATCATTTCAATTGATTCACCACCTGTAGAAGTGGCGACAGACGCAGAAATGCTTGGAAGACTTAATGAAGAAACTAGAACATTCATACACTCTGCATTTCCTTTGGAAAGATATCGAAACGATGAAATGGTTATGAAGTTCTCAGTTAGTAAGCACCTAAGTCAAAAATTGCAACTTGGTCATCAGAAAATTCCAGAAAATATCGGTAGCATCCAAGATATTGGAATTATTCGCGATCATCAAGATGTCGGCTACTTATTCAAGGAACTGCTTTCTCAAAAACCGGATGCTAAGGATGTACGGAAAGCTGGCTCTGAATTTTTGTCAGCTCCAAATGATGTTCCATACTTGTCTCTTAGTCGCATTTCCCGTCGACGAGATTTTATGCACCCTGTGGCACGTAACTCTGAAAAAACCTCAGAAGCTCTATATTCAACTGTCCTCCCTATAACAAGATGTCGAATGGATAACATACCATTCAAGTTTGTACGATTTGCTCTCATGATTCCAAGTATTACGAGAAAGATAGAGCTACACCTCATTGCTGATATTATTAATAAAAACCAGCTTAATGACGCTCACATATCTGATGTTTCCATGATAGTATCAGCTATATGTACAGGTAGTGCGAGTGAAGCCACGAACTATCAACGTCTCGAATTTCTAGGTGATAATGTTTTGAAATTCTGTGCCAGTATTCAAATTATGGCTGAAAATCCATTGTAAGTGCAACTTTAATGAATTTATATATCTAGAGATCTACTCTCGCATTATTTATTAGAGACTCCAGGGGATGTTAAATTGTTTTTTTATATATTCATCTTCAAGTTTATAAGTTACTGACATAAAATACGATATAACACAGGTGGCATGAAGGCCAGCTTTCTAAACGAAAAGATCATCTTGTAGCGAATTCCAGACTTGCCCGAGCAGCCATCGATCTAGGAATTGACAAATTTATTGTTACCTCTAGCTTCACAGGTCTAAAATGGCACCCAATTTATGTTGAAAGTGCCCTAAGTACAGAAGAGAACGAAATGCGAGATATTTCATCTAAAATTCTCGCAGATATTGTTGAAAGCCTCTTGGGTGTGGCTATGCTTGATGGTGGTATTCCCAAAGTCATCACTTGTCTGAATAAATTCCTTCCAGAATTGGAGTGGAAATTGCCAGTCAAACATCGTCTCTCTATTTATGAGGAAGCTCCTTCTCTTGATATTTCTTGTCAGCCTAAACTATTAAAAGGCATTGAAATGATTGAAACCATATTGGATTATAAGTTTAAGAAACATTCTCTCCTGATTGAGGCTATAACTCATGCAAGTGATCAATCGGGCTCAAGCTCGTTTGAACGGCTTGAATTTCTTGGGGATGCCATTCTTGATTATGTTATTGTCCAAGAAATTTATCCTTATGATCTGTCTCATGTCAGAATGCACGAACTCCGCACTGCATTTGTTAACGCTGACCTACTTGCTTTCCTATGTATCGAACTTCATGCAAATCGTGAAGTATTCGATGTAAAGCTAACGTCAGAAGTTTCTCATACTAAAGATACTGTTACTTGTCACAAATCATCTCGTCAGATCCCTCTTTACTGTTTTATGCGTCACAGCTGCTATGCTATTTCAAAAATACAGAAAATTACTCATGAACGATTTAAAGATCTTCGAGATGAAATATTTAATGCACTTGATACTGGTGGAGAATATCCCTGGGCAGCACTATGTAGCCTAAAGGCAGAAAAGTTTTTCTCTGATATGATCGAAGCACTATTAGCTGCTGTATGGGTAGACTCTGGCTCTATAGACACTGTAGTAAATGTGATTGACCGTATGGGAATATTGAAATTTCTTCGACGAGCTATTTTAGATAACATAGATGTGGAGCATCCAAAGATTAAACTGGGAAAGCTAGCAGATACTGAAACGGTGTGTTACAAATTTCATGTTGACACAGAAACGGAAGAGAAACCAGATATGATTTGTACTGTTTTCATAAGCGATGTCAAAGTTGCTTGTGTGAGTGGACAACTGAGTAAACTCGAACTTCAAACACGTGGTGCTGTTGAAGCAATAAAAAATTTCGAAGTATTTCTTGAGGCGAAGAAACAAAAAGGCGATTCAAAAGATCTCATACAACAAACAGATCTTTAGAGTACTAAACCCGAACGCAACTATTTAAACCAAATTTGGATAAACAGTTAAATCTACCCATGGCGACTAAAAATTTTAACAGCCACTATTTACTTTCATTGAATTTAACAAGGATTCTATTAAAAGGAGAACAAATCTATTCTGACGATAAATCAACAGTGATAATAAAAGATTCTCTCTTTATTTATAGAGATGTAATTCACAAAAAGCTAAACAAAAAAAGAAATTAGAGAGACTCGGACCTAGAAATTCATCAGACAACGCCGGAAGTGGCGTCACAGAAGAGGCTGATGAATCATTTCACATCGCAATAAGAGTATAATTTGGTGGGCTTGAGAGACTTAACTGGCACTTCAATGCCCAAATTTTAGATTCATCAGGCACCGCTGAAACATTAAAAAAAAATATGAGCCTATGTCCGTCTATTTAATGTATCAAATCTCAATCTCTTCTATCTATGTGCTAGTACCACAGTTGCTTCGGCCCGTTAGCCTTCTGGCCTCAAGAGTAGGCTCTGGTGTTAATAACTTCATAGTTGGCTTAGGCCAGGGATTAAGTAAGCATCTTTCTGCCCAGCTAACTTTAATTCTTATGAATTCGATCTTATCTTTATTGATAATTTTTTTTTTTTTTGAAGAATTGGATCTGAGCTTCTTTTCGAGCTGTTCTTATTACTGGCTATTATTCTTGTTCTCTGGACGCCAGTAATTTTTTCCTTTTGCTCTTTCAGCTTTAAAAAAAACACTTCAAAATAATGAAGCAATTCTTACTCCCTCTTACTTCTCCAACCTCAGTTACTCTAGTTCCTTTTTGAGGGGGGGAGGGTTGTTCTTCTGACACCATTCTTTGCAAAGAAATTTGCTATCGAGCTTTGGTAAAAACTATACTAGCCCTTGATAAAAAAATCCCCAAAGATTTGTCTATTTAGATTTTCTAGCTCTGGTAGAGAGATCTGAACAGTAGCGCTAGGCTAGACTCGAATACCACGCATACTCCCCCTTCAATCGACCACTCATTGTAGAAAAAGGGTGGGTGGCGTCGCATCATTGACATTACAAAACTAATTACCGTTTAATAACCTTCCCAAGTCATTTCCCTTGGGGCCGCAATTTTTATCTTGCATCACGGTAATAACCTACTCTTCCCACATTGCACTTATTTCCTGTAGATAATTGTACGAAGACTCACGTAAAAACGTTATCATATTGTATTTATTTACATGATTTAAGATTTCGTGTTTATGTGAGTCTTCGTACAACTATCTGCAGAAAATGAGTGCAAACTGGGAAGAGTAGGTTATTACCGTGATGCAAGATAAAAATTACGGCTCCAAAGGGCAACGACTTGGGAAGGTCGTGAATTGGAAATTATCCAAAAGTTGACTAAAAGGTATTCTCCCACCCCCAAACCTACACATTACAACGACGATCATACAAAAATTGTGTTTGAATTTTAAAAAAAAAGAGTTGGTAAAATTAATAATTGATGGTTGATAATCCTAAAATTTAATGACAGGATTAAATCCCCTCTAGCTAGCATAAACCACCCTAACTCTTTTTTTTAATCTGCTAGATGCCCAAATAATATACGCGGTAAGGTGTGAGATAGACCAATGAAATGGAAGTTAAATTTTCTACCCAGCTTGCACCAATTTACCAAAAATAAAATAAAACATTAAGTCCAACAGAACGTTGCGATTCAAAGAGTATGTTGTGGGTGTAAAACCAGTGCATAGTTTCGAAGCTACGAAATTAGTGAGTATCAAGATAAAGGAAGAAGAGGATCATCAGATAAATTTTTGTTGTTTTTCTTTGTGTAAGAGAGGGTGTGCTAGAGATACGAAGACTAAAATAAATCCTAAATCCTAAATAGTTACCAAGATCGTGTGAGCAGACCTTTTTTGTTTAATAAAAAGAAAAAAAAAGTCTATTTAGACAATGAGTTCTAGAAATTTTAAATTAAAAGAATTGCTGATAATCTAGAGAAAGTGACAAATAAATTTAAATTATAACTCAACCTTGAATAAAATTTATTTTTGGGGTGGGGGGGGGTAAGAGGGGAGAATTCTAGAGAGCCAAGAATATGTAAGACAGGAAGGCCAAATATACAACACAGAACTAATTAGTTCACTTTAACACTGAAATTGGGATAGCCAAGGTCTAAAATGAGACAACGTAAATCTGGGATCGTTCGACTTTTACAAGTAATTTACTAAAAGATTAACATAACTTTAATCGCTGGAGATTAATAAAAGTTTATTAACACTGTATTCACTTTCTAAGTGGCAGATTATAAACAAGCTGACGACGGCTTTACTTTCTGAGGATAATAAGTGAAGAACTTATCAAGAGCTTGACCAAGTATGGGTTGCTTGGTGGGAGGTTGGTAATCGTGACCTAGTGCAGGTCGATTAATATGCCCGAAATGATGAAAGTCGCAAGGTGTTATTGCTAGCTACAGTCCGTTTGGTGTTTTCGAGTTAGAAGTCTCTTTTATTTCCATACCTAGACTTTTTAGCATACGAAGCTTCAAATTATGCCAACATAAGATTCCAAAAGGATGCTGTATACATACCGGTGCAGGTTGTTGAGATCAATCCCGACTGGAGGCTCTGATCCTCCCTCATTCTTGATCATGTGTTGGAAATGGAGGAGTTTAGTAGCGTTAAGACCCTACCTGGCCCTCGCCATGTAAGATTTCCCAACTAGACCATGTCGTTTCAAAATGCTACAGTTTCGTTTTTTACGGGATTGCTAAACGAAGGGCAGTTATGCAATGCATAAATGTCGGTTAGTACTTGACGTAATTCATTCTACATAGTATCAACGCTACAATTACCCTGTCATATGGTTACGACTAAGTAAACAATAATTGAATGTAAACAACGTCAAGATAGAAACACTTGATTATTAGAATGCAATTAATTGTTGCAACCCTTAGGCAAGATGTGAAAATCGACTATTTTTGCTCGGTACACCCGTTGAATGTAAAAACCAGTAAGTATTACGTTGGTGAAATATTAGCATGAAATTTGAGACGTACAAGAATCTATAGTCATAGATATTCCATGTCAACTTGAGAATAAAAAGTGAAACATGATATCAGAGAAATGAATACTCTTCGCAGCTGGTTTAAGTTAGCTTAATGAAGGGGTCATTAATGATGCAGTATAGTCAGTTCAAATCCTTACGGAACAGTATGCCAACAGAATTTACCTTGATTGGAGTTGATGATATAGTCATACCTTCGCGGACATACACTGTTTTAACGGTTGTAAGCTGTTATTGAAAACCATGCGCTCGTCTAAGCCCGATAAAGCTAGGCTTGGCAAACATCAGCTGGTCTGTGTACTAATATATAATTTAGAATCTCATGTACAAAAATCTCTCTAGATTATTTATAACTTTAAAATCAGTATAAACTATTTAGTCTGTTGACTCTTTCCCTGACAACTTTCTCGATAAGCCATTCAATTGCTTGATCGTAATTTCCCAGGACTCCGCAATGTAAAAAGCACAGGGCAATTGTGAAAGAGTTCCCATGGTGATCAATGCCTATGCAGTGCAAGAGCAGCATATCGAATTTATTTGTTTTGTAAGTGTAATCCAGAAGTAGAATGTCGTGGTGACGTCGAGCGTACTGAATTGCCTCGCAAACAGCGACGAAAACCATCAAGATCCGGGAGTTCTCGATCAGACAGCACTAAAATTTGCGTATTGCTGTTTTGATAAGGGGGCAAGCTGTGGCTTGTTAAGCTGCAATTTGTGTGCCAAATTCGAAATATTTTCTTTTTCTAATCCCAACTATACCTTCTGGAAACATATAAATTGTGATACTTGAGATGTATCTCTATTAAGAAGCCCTCGAAATTTCGATTTATCTCAAAAATAAAATGTAAAATCTTATGGTTGTGATTTAATTTTGCTAGGAACGTATATTCAATGTTAAGCTACTTAGATATTGACAAAATATGTAGCTTCTTATTTACAGGTATGGTCTTCGTCATGCCTCATCTACTTACTGAATGGATAACAAAATAGATAGAGTACTATTAGACGTTTTTTTTTAATACGAAATAGGTTAATATTGACTGTGATGTAGGGTTTAGAAATGAAATATTTTGGATGGGAGATGAAAAGTTTGCGTATTGCTGTCCCTCACCCTATTGTAGGTACGACAAGGGGGTGAGATGGGGCTAGGACCAACCGAACAAATAGTTTGTTTTTGGTCTTTAACTCCACTTCGTCATTATTACTATCAGACAATGCTTTTGCAATAAAAGTACCGAATGCCCGGCGCTTGGATCGTCAGGACTCTATATTATAAGTTAGCCTGTCACTATCAACACTGTTATTAAAATTACTAACTTCGGATTTAATATTCATCTTACTCGTCTCCTCATCTTGAGCAAGATACGGCGTAGTGTTAGATCGCTTCTTTCTGCCCGGTGCTGAGGCTCAAAAGCAGACAAATGCGCGATTCCTTCCTGGGCCGGCCTTTCAGGCGAGAAGGCACTGATGGTTCTTCAATCAGTGTATCTCCGTTTAGTTCCATTACCCCCACATTCGCCTTTCATTATAAATATCCCTTAAATTGATATTTGTTGACTTTATTGCTTGTCGAAGTCCTGTGATAATATCTTTCGTGGGCGCATCAGCTTTGATCTGCGCACGAATGACATTCCTGAAGGGCTCATCTCTTTGGCGATGGATAATGTCCTTAAATAGCAGATCTAGAGGTTTCATGGCTTTAATGGTGTGGGGAATGAATTTTGATGTAGTAGCTCCCGGCCTTTTGATCGACAGTCAACTTGAAATCACAGCCTTTCTTTTAAGAAATTCGATGTTCACGTATTTGCTCTTTACACTCATATTCGCACACTAGATCGAATACCAGTAGTTTTTGGCGTATTTTGATCCTATCTCGTAATCTGGAAGAGGACTTGATACATAAGTAGTAGCCATGGGGGGCATTTAATTTTTTTGGAGGGGGCAAATAACATTTCCCAATTAATAATCTCCCTTTTTCCATCTTCTCATAATATCTGTGAATCAACTTGTTAACTATCATCCGAGCTCGATCTTAGGGGCATTACGATTCTTAACAAGAGTGTTATCTGATTTTGTAGATGTAACAGTAGTTTGTCAATACTTTTATTTTCATCATAAATTCATCAATCCATATATTGGGTTGCTAGTCTGTTGACTAGGTAATGTCAGATCTCAGATTTATATTGGAGTATGTCCCAACCCGTGGTTCAGACATATATAGTCATATCGGGTTATCCGTTGGAGATTGTTAAATGGATCATATAGAAGTTAATAATACAGTAAATGGACGTTGATACCAGGAAGTTAAACACCATAGAATACACATAAATACTCTTTGTCTTGTAGCTTAGATAATTAGCTTTATTAAAATCTTTATATTCCAAATTCTTGCTTGTTGTGCATAACTTATATCACATTTCATAACAGGTAACATAAATAAGACTCACATATATTTATCATTTTCACAGGGTCTTGTTGATTGTGAGGTAAAATTGGTTTTGTCTATCTAGCATTTTGGGTTAGGCTGGCCTTACCGCCTACGTTTTAGGAAAATATCCACCCAAAAGTGCATTGCAGGGGGCTATCGGTATCACTCACTATATTTCTGCACTTGCTAGTAAAACACACAAGTATTATTAATTATGTATTAGTAATCAGTGACGTAATTTCATCCATCATTAAATGGTAGCTGGAATAAATAGCTTGAATATATAGAATGCACCAATTGAATAAAATCATAACTGTCAAGTAATGCACTACTTGTACTACTTAAATTTTATCGATTTACAGCGAATGACCTTTGTCATACCAACAATAATAATGATAATAATAAGTGATAGTATTCGCGTTTTTTGCACATTGTATTCCACCTATTCAGCGACATTTTTTTCCCAATATTGTTCCCTAGAGCCTATATCATGATCAACTTAATGATGAACCACTTCGTATGAAAAATAATCTCGCTCAGGAGACCTCATCATCGGTCGACGTCGCTCGGGGGACTGACTCATCGGTGCAGGTACGCAGTCTACATGTTTAACTTTTGGGCCGTCTTGTAATTGAGTAACTACCTTGGCAAATTGGCCTCCATACGAAAATATAACCAAATCCGTTGGCACTTTGATCAACCTGTATCAGTAAAGCCCAATGAGATGCTGATAAAAATGATAAACAACTAACTATTTGGTCCCATGGAGTTAAGTGCTTTGAAATAATATGGCTCTGGAACCGATATTTTTTCATCAGGCTTAGGCCTGTATTCCATTACACCTAATGGAATACTCCATTGCGTCAACTTGCCAAGGTTTCTCATGCCTTCTACTATTGCCATCGAAATTTCTGTATGGTCGTAATTTCTGTCTCCACAAGCTATCGTACGGAATTTGATTCCAAAGTTACTAGCCTCATTGTCGTTCATCATCGCTAAACAAATGGTTATCTTTAGCAAAAGTAGTGCCCACACAATTTTGCAGGCGTAAGATAGCATATTGAGAAGAAACGGAGGAATTTCTTGCGTACACAATCACTCCTGCCTTCGCGCTCCCACAAGTATAGTCAGTAGTAGAATCAATGTGGCAGGGAGTTGATCGACGATGATGTGAAAATTCAACAGCGAACTTTGGTCTACGAGATCAACAAGAAAGGATAAGGCTCTTATATCTATACGTTCATCATGTTCCCTCCATGCTTCCTTGTGGAAGCATTATAAAGATCTCCTTCATCCGATGCACCACGAAATGATTTCAGAAGGATTTCAGAAGGATTTCGGATAATTATTAGAAGACTGCGAAACAAAATGTAATGACGCCGGCCAAAAATTGATTTATGCAGCACTCGTGCATTAATAAATTCTTTTCAGTAATTTAAACTTTGAAATTGCCGTCGTACATTTAATGGAAATCAGAGTGTTGATTGGCTCAAATTTGAGACATGCCAATCAAATCGATTTGCATAAAAACTGATGACAAAGCTTGGAAAAGGACCTGGGCCTTTCTGACATACCCTATAGCCACAGTGGAAATTGTAGGTGGAGCCACTAATAAGGGTATAAGTGAGATGATCATATCCCAATAAAGAATGATCTGTTATCAAATAGAGTTTATCCCTAATACTTATGAAATTTCTTGGCAAAAAATGGATGGAAAATTCATCCGACAGAGAAATTGTAAGTGGGTCATTTCTTCTGATTTAGGCCTAATTCATACATGATCTGCTGCATAAACCTTTATGCAATCATACCATCAAAATCTTGAACTTGAAAACTGAAGGCAAGATTTAAACAATGATTTACAGATAGGATAAAAAAAGCAGATAAAAGACTCAGTCCTCAGTACTATTGCTTGATAATGGAGTCTGACATTCGCTTCTGTTCTAAATCCCGCTCCTTCTGAGCCTATGAAGATTTTCCTGTAAATAAACAGAGTAAGACACACAAAACTTGCCAGCAGCTTTCAAAAAAACGATAATTGTTAGCATTTCATGAGTGGGACGACTTTATAAATGAGATTACTACCAAGAGGCAACCGTTAAGGGTCCTGTCTGTATTATATGGTAATAGATACAGCTGATTATTTAAATTATTAGGCTCAAACTGATATAAATGATGTTGAGTACACATTTGATCGGGATTATCTACCTGTCGCTTTTAGGTCATAACTTCATATAACCGAGGAAGGCGTCCCTGATCGAACTGAACTGACCAATGCAAGTAACCAACTCGTTCAGATCATCTGGGAAAATAGTGGCTTTCGATCCAGGCATACAGGAATTATCTCTACAGTTTACTTGTCGTACAAATTTACCTGTCCGCAAGATATCTCCCTGGAAGAAAATTTATCTTCAAAAAAAATCTGTCACAAAAGTCGGATGGATAGATTTGAATGCAACATTCGGCTTCGAATTACTCCATCACTAGAAGATAAAACGCTTTTGTTAAAACCTTATTGTAAAAATCACACGCCTTATGATGACATTCATATGGGACCTGAAGTTCAGGCATTCATAAATGAAAGATCAACATCATAATCACCTTTCAAGATCTGGCAAAATCTATAGGGATCAGGGCTCCTGAAAGATCAGCATATTTTACATCATCAGGTGTACTACCTGTAGAAACCAGCTAATAAAGGTTTTAGGAGACGCCATGATGACTAGCCCTTCTTAGGCAACACATCTCTTTGAAGAACTCACCAACAAATGCCGTCATGATGTTATTCAGGTTGCTAATGCGCGCGCCTTAGAAATTTACATTCGTTCATCTATTGATGCCTTATCAAGAACTACCAAGGAGGTGACGATTGACCCAAATTTCGGGACTAATAACGCAGGTATGGAGTTATATGCCTTGCTTGCTGTGCTTGATGGAACCGGAGTTCCGATAGCCTACCTTTTTGTTGAAATGCTTCCCTCAAACGAAAATTCACCAAATGGAACTACAACACAAGTCCTGGATCGCTTTTTAAGACCGTTACAGCAAGCGGGACTCGCTCTTTCCTTTATCGATTGTGATAAAGATAGGTTGGAGAAAATGCAGCACAGCAGGTTTGGCCGTTGGCGAGACTTCAACTTTGCTTTTGGCATGCAAAACGCGTTATACAAATGAAGTTGAAAGGCTCGTCCAAGGTAAAATCTTTGGCCTATTACATGCCAGGTAAGGCTCATGCCTTCGTTCTTAGTCACGAAATTTGTTGGGGCTCTATTCCCGGGCGTTCGAAAGGAGTCATGCAACGATGTTTTACAAAATATATGATAAGTATTTAATTTAAGCGTTCTTCTCCTTAATAATTGGTTATTTAGTTTATTTATATATGGGGTAACAGATTTTTTTTTGGTACGTTTGTAGTCTAGCTACTAAAATCAGTTCAGCAGACTTAGTATTAGTGCTTAAAATCAGATGCATAATATTTAACTTTATTTTCTACAACAAAAAAAATATCTTGACATTGAGAACATTTATTTAGGAAGCATGTCATAAAATTTGATAGAGACTAGGCTTGATATTAAAATTTACACAGTAGTTTTTAAGTCGAATTCATAAAATCCGAGCCGCTCGAATTTGTATGGCAGATTTTCAAAAAAAAAGATTGATTATTTTTCCCAATATTGCATGGACCTACGTTTATTTACCTCCCGCTTATTTTATTATTATTATCTTGATCATGCTGTACTAGTACAAGCATAGATATTTGATCTGAAGATATATCACGAGGTGACGTTTTTTGTTCTATGCATTGCGGGATTTTCTGTTACAAGATGCTTTAAATACTTCAAAAGATAAGTCATCACAATTCAAACGCCCGCAACAAAGATTCGCACAGAAATGCAGCAAAGCGAGCGCCCTTTGTAATGACAACTTCACTTCTTGGACAAAAAATTTTAGTTTATATACTCAGTATTTCTTGCATTGTGATGATAATATGACTACATCTAGATTTAGAATTCTGAACAGACTAAATTGTACTTAAGACGTAGTTCAAACTATACGGAGCCCTCACGCCTAGTCTTCTGTCGTTCGAGACATAATTATTTCGTCAACGATTAAATTTTACCCATATCATTAGTTAAAAGGAATACTACTGCCAATTTCTTTCCTCAGGTTCCAATGGATATCCCTACGATAATCTTCAACTTCTTTTCTGGCTGATTCTACTGTCACTGCCGTTTTTTTCCCATCCAATAGGTGTAGCTTTCTATATACATAACCCACGACATAGGTCATCCACTTTTCAGCCTTTTCCAATTTTTCTCTGAGGACTGAGGACTGAGGTAATTGTTTGGGGTTTTCCAAGTAACTGTTCCGCATGGTCTTCTTTCGTGGAAACGATAGCAATTCCAGACTTAACTTTCTGAACCGCTCTCACTGAGGCCCTGTCTACTCCAAGTTTATAAATTGGGGCTGGCCTGATTGAGTATAAATGATGGTTGCGTCCAGGGTGATGTTCCGTGAGTTATATGAAGATTCTATTGTCTATTTTGCGGGCATAGCTTGTGACTAGTTTACTTGGCTTTGGTGGAAGGTTTGCACTGCTTGTGCTAGAAAAGTGTGCCTTCGTTGCTTCGGCATGAGAAGACTTTTTAAAATCAGATCTATCCTGTGGGAAGGCATATATTTACTGTGATTGCTCTGGATGACCAGTTTTACGACTAAGAAGATATTCTTCATGGGCAAAGCTTCCTAATACTTTGGCTGAAGCTCTTTCAAGCTGACCCATAGCTGGTCCTAGTCCTAGTTTTTTAACACGACTAATTACTTCATCTAATGCTTTGGAGTATTCTTCGGAGGCTTGTTCGCGTGTTATCATGGCATCACGTGCCTCATTAAAAATATATTCAGTATTTTTCGATATGTTTCCTTTGGGTTTATCATAGAAGGTTTCATTTGGAGCGGTGAAAGGGTCTCCTGGACTGTATAGAGCCTCGGATTTGTATGTTGTGGGCTGGACAGGGTGCTTGAAATACCTTGAGTGCTCTGCAAATTGCATGATAAAACGCATCAAAATAAAATCAACACCATAATAACTGAATTAGATTCACCACAAGTCTCTTCACACAAATCCCATCACCCAGTCGTGGAAGGCACGAGCTCCTTCAGCTGACCCTAATACCCATTTTAAGTTTTTATCACTTTCGTCCTACTGGACAACGAACGCGATTGTTATTCCTTCTATTTAGCCTACAGTTGAAAAGATGTTCTGGTGATTTTTCGCAACCACATGAACAATAACGTTCTGCTTCAGTATGATGAAATCGACGGTAGTAGGAAGCGAAGTCCCCATGTCCAGAGCGTATTGAAAGTAATTTTTTGAGCTGATTGTAAGGGTCTTAAATTATAATATTTATTCAACGTTATAATCAGAGTCTATATACAATAGAAAATCTTGAAGTAAAGATCCAAAAGGTTTGAGGAACCTCTCTTATTTATTTACAATTATCCAGATGACATCACTTAGTGATTCATATTACAAGTAGAAGTTTCGTATGTCATCATCCTCAACGTCCTCATCATGAGCAATCATGAATACATATTGATGTAATGACTTGAGGCTAAAATAACTGTTTCTATAAGGCAATCTGTTGGCATACCCGTAACCCTCGCTAAAGTTAACAAATCTAAATATTGATAGGCGCTATGTTAGCCTTATCTTAAAATAGATACAACAAGGCATTCCGTTAGCCTTGTATAAAAATAGATATCATTATGTAATATTTGATTATGATGCTGGAAGTGATTTGATTGGTTTAGGCATTAGCCTATTAGATGTTAGGCATCTAGCCTATTACATGATTCTCAGTAATGCTAGTAGTTCAGGTGGAATTTGAGAACTGATCTTAATACCTAAATTCTTGTAACGTTGCGGTGCTAGGGAATTCCAATATGACACCAAAGAATTATTATATCTTTCATTCAGTAAAAATCTTGCTTGAGATATCGACGCTTCTGTACAATGTGTTTCTAGGCTGCAAGCTTCCTTAGCCAGAGTATCCGCTAGTTCATTTCCTAAAATCCCTTTGTGTCCTGGGACCCATCTCACCGTTACGGCACCGATATCTGTTGCAGTCGCCCTTTCTCTGTTTAACCAATTTGTACGAAGAGACCGGAATTCAAAGAACTTATTGGAGCTTGAAGGGGTGGGGTGATCAGTGTTTAGTCGAATAGCTACCTCTTCGTTATCGAGACAAATATATACATTCCTGGCAAAACGAGCCATCCAGTGAGAGCATGCAGCACTTAGCCCTGCTACTGCTCCAATAACCTCAGCGTCAAATACCTGAGCGTTCCGGCCTAGTGGTATCTTCCCGCGCATTATCTCTTGTGAGCCCCGATAAACACAGTATCCAGCCCCTGCCATTCCATACTCATCCAGTGATCCATCCGAATATGCAATAAAATCAATTGGGCTCAGAAATTGTGCCCAGCGGTTATATAATACAAGACTGCCCTCTCTACCGGTGGTACCAATTTGTTGGCGAGCAGACGCGCGATCAAACGGAACCCAAGGTGGTTTGTCGATGCTGGTTGAAAGCTCGAGTGCCTGTCGACGTCGCATCCAACTAAAGTTTTCAGTGTTGCATCTACGACGAAGGGGGTGATCGGGTTCTACTGCCGCTATTCGGACAGCTAAGCGATCATGTATACGGTCAAGCCATGCGGATGCTGGTCCCCATCCAGTTTCTGTAACGGTCTTAAAGCAAGTTGATTTTCTCAAAGTACTCAGAGCTATGTACAAAAGAAAATCTAGAAGTAAAGAAGGAAGAGATGTAAGAAGAATCTCTCCTATTTATCTACATATCGTGATGTTTTCATCTCCCATTAATAAATGCAATATCAGAGGATTAATCTTGATCAGGATTCCAATCTCTTTCTTCATTTCCATCACATTTCAATCATCCTAACTTTGAAATAGGTTTTCAAAGTTATGACTCTTGAACCTGGTTTATGACCTTCCGAATAACTTCGGTTATTACATTAAGACTGTGAATATATCTCGCTTAAGGAATCATAAATCAATGCAGGGCTTCAATCCCGGCATATTACCTTATCATTGCTAACAATAATTATGCACGTTAGTAGTAATTACCCATGCGCATAATCGTAATAATGATTAAAACAGTTAAATGCCAAGAAGGGTTAGATGTCAGCCTAATTAAGGACAGACTCCAACCCTGTGACAAGAATTAGGCTGATGCCTAATTAAGGCCAGGCATCAAGCCTGTGACAGTTTCACGGAGAAGTGCAGAAATAGGGAAGGTCTTATAAACTGGTAGGACTGCACGTACAGCTCGGTTGATGGTAAGCTGTACCTGATACAGTGCCCATTGTGAGGTTTGTGGCCCATGCCACGTTTCCGCTCCATAAAAAAGGGTTGCAAATGCACAACCTTGCATAGCATGGCGTAATAGACCTGGAGGTACTCCTCGGGTAGTATTGCACAATCGACGAACATGATCAATCACTATTCGAGCCCGCTGACAAGCGGTACGTATGTGTCCTTTAAAATTGAGCTTTCTATCAAAAAGGATACCAAGCCATTTAAGTTCAGATTTTGATCTAATTAGAGTTTGTCCAATGTTTAGTGGAAACTCAAAATACTTCCTCTTATTATGGAAGTAGATAAATTCAGTTTTTCCTATGTCAAACTGGACACCGTTTTCTCTTGCCCAGTTCAGAGAAAGTTCCAACTGTTTTTGCAGTCTAGCCTGACATCTTTCTAAAGAATTGGCCGAAGAAAAGAAAGCTGCGTCATCAGCGTAACCAAATCGACTATGTGTGATCCTGAGTAGTGGTTCAATATAAAGGAGAAATAGAATAGGCGAGACAGGAGAGCCCTATGGAGGCCCGCAGAGTATAGGTAGTGGCTCGGTCGTAATCTGGTCCAGACGAATGCATACTGAACGTTCAGATAAAAATGACTTTACCCATCGAATAAGACAGCTAGGCCACCCTTGTGAGCGCAACCTGTAGATTAGACGATTCGGAAGAACTCCATCAAAAGCCCCCTTAACGTCGGTAGTGACTATGCCTGCGATTTTCTTTTCCTTCCATGCCTGTCGTATATCACAGAGAAGAGCTGTGGTTAAATCAGAGGCTGAGCGGTGTTTAACTGCGCAGCATTGGTCTGGTGCTAGTATTTGAAGTTAGAGAGACCAATAAGAGATTCGACGAGTAATTATTCTTTCTAATCCTTTACCCAAGCATGATAACAGTGAAATTGGTCTTTATGATTCAGGAATTGATCTATCTCTTTTGCCTGACTTGGGAAGAATGATGACCGTAGCTCTCTTGAAAGCGAGAGGATGGATTCCTAGTTCGATACAGTGGTTAAAAAGATTCGTGATAAGTCCACCCACGAGGGGCCACGCTATGCGAAGGCATGTGGTGGTAAACTCATCCTCGCCTGGAGATGTCTTGGATACCTGGCACGTAGCTTTGTAGGACTTATTATTGGTGATTGTCTCCCAGGAAATACTTCGTTTCGGTACCGCAGGTGTATCGGGTGGCATATCTTCGAACTAATCTTGACGACTTAAAAGCGACTGATGGAGAAGTCGAGCCTTTGCGTGTGGGTCAGATATGAGTTCACTGCCTTCTTCACGGCGGAGAGGAGTTTGGTATCTTGGGGCCGCATTATGCCATTGTACTGTTCTATAACCTTGTGATAATGATTTCGAGTCTACGATAATTGTGTTCCAATAAGCTTTTTTTGCGTGACGTACAACATTTCTGAAGTATTTTTGCGATGTTCCATGCCCTTCCCGCCTTGCTCTGTGGTAGGCGTGAAGCGTCGACCGGCAATCTTCATTCCACCACGGGATTCCGTGATTCAGAGGTCTTTTCCAAGGACAAGCCCCCACGAGAGAAGTATGAATAGTCTCAGTAATATCTCTTGCTTCAGTTTCTAGGTCATCTCGCGATGAAATGGAGTGAGGATGATGGTTGTTACCGAGAAGACGCACAAAGATTTCCTGGTCTAGATCTTTATATCTTAATTTAGCCTGCTTTTTACTACTAAAATCCCAGCAAATTGTCGTAACAATTGTCTCATGATCAGATGTAGAATGTGGATCTGGACGGATCTCGCAGTTCGCACTGCCTTCTAAGCAGAAGGCGAGGTCTATCGTTCCACCACGGTTATGTGTGGGAAGTCCTATTGGGTTGAGTAGTTTGAGGCCCTTTCTTTCGTACCAGTCGATAAGATCGGTGCATGGCCTTAGGATGGATGTAGCTGACGAATCCCACATTGGATGACGTAAGTTAAAGTCTCCGCCAACAAAACAGGGTGTGCCTGGACAACTTAAAATAGTAGATAGACCTTCACCAGCACCAATTGAGCCTGTAGGAGCGTTGTAGACATTCCAGATAAGAATCATTTTATTGTCCCCACGGGAAATAACAACCTGTACTATGTCTCTGGATAAATTAAACGCCACCTGAAATGGTTTCAGATGTGAGTCTCTTCGTATATATGTAATAGCTCTGGGCCTTGAGAGCCGGGTAGAATCTGGAAAGAAACTTTCGAAACCATGGTGCGACTTAGATCTCAGCGAGGGGAGGTCTGAAAAAGTCCAAGGTTCTTGTATCAAAACAACATCAATTTGGTGTTCATAAGCGTAAGTAAGCGCTATATCGTGTGCAGATGAAGATCTGGCAACATTAACTTGCATAATTTGGAGTTCTCCTCTTCGCTGATTTTTTCTTCTAACCATTAGTAATTTGGAGTATGATTGTTTTCTGTACCGCTGATTGCGGTGGAGGTTATAGGTGGGTCCGAAGACTGATGATAATTAGTTTTCGCAAACTCTTTTTGGCCAGCAAGTCGAATATGTTGGAGCTGAATACGAGAAAGGCTTACAAGAACACCGTTTTTTCGGCATGGTCGAGCGGGGCAAGAGGTATCTACCGTACTATGTGGGCCTCGGCAATTTAAGCACTTGAGAGATGTTGTACAGGGTCCACCGTGAGCTTCAGTGCCATAGAGTTTGCACTTGACAGTCCGCGCACATGTTCGTGTAGCGTGAAAACCATAGCACTTCTCGCAAGTTGTAATTAGATTTCGTTTTCTGATTCTTTGAACTGAAACAGCCTCTCCATATAAGCGGAGTCTAGAGGGAAACTTGCTGGCTTTGATTTCTGGAACACAGATGCGAATATTTCCAAAGGGCTCGTCATTCAGAGAACGACGAGTCCGACTAAAGTGTCTGATGGGAACAGTATCACGGATTGGAGCTAATTCTTCCTGCAGAAGGCCATCAAATGGGTCATAGAAGCCATCCAAGCCGCGGATTTTCTTAGGAATCGGCCCCACAACAAAAGTTGTCCAAGTCTCTTGTCTTTCTACATTTACATCTCCAAATCTATTTTCAATCGCTTCCTTGTATTGTAATAGAGTAGCGGCCTTAGCCGGTGTAGCTGCTAGAATTGCAACCCCCGAAGGAACTGTCCAAACGTCTGTTATAAGTGACTTATCAGGAATGAGCTGTTGAATTTTTTGTCGGAGTTTGAAAGAGCTAGTTTTTCTTGCCTCATGGTCTGGGCCAAGCCTAATATTTACTCGGCGGTCTTCTTTACTTAGCCCACGGGGCAGTGATGCCCTGAAAGTTTGCTTTTTCAATGAAATATTCTGACCGTTTACAGCTGCACCTGCTTTTTCTGCCCATGTTGATTTTGAGACCTTCGGATTAGAAGATAACATATTTGATAGATTGGTGTAAACGCGTTCCCCACGCATAGCCCTAGAGGCGCCGTCTGCAAGTAGAGCCATGAAATCTGTACCAATACCTGGATGTTCCACCTCCAGTTTCTTAAGGTAAGGATTCGTAAGATCGAGTAGGCCTTTAATGGCATCCATAAGTAATGTGGCACTTCGATTTTCTTCATTTATTTTACTACTCTCTGTAGTGCTCTTAGCAACATAAACGTCAGAAATCCCGGATAGTGGAGGAAAATCTTCTTCGAACGGATCTAAATTAACTGTGTTAATCGATAGCTTTTTCGGCTCAACGTCCATATCCGCCATGTTAGCTTGATCATCAATTGAGAATTGCTCAGCTCCAAAATTTTTCTCTAGTATGCTACTCTTATGGAGAGGAACATTTGCATGCGATGTTGAGCGGGGATTTGTAAAAGAGGTATCACTCTTCCTATTCAACGCTGAGGTCGTCTTCGAGACGCGGTTCCCAGCGTCCGGAGGGTCAGGAGGAGAGCCACGCTTGTTAAATACCGGTGGCGCCATTACGTTTAATTGGGAACAAATGTATTTCTAGGGTTAGCAATGTTGTGTAAAATGTAAAGTGAATCGATGTAATATGTGCCATCAGTATAATTACGGGATATCATAAGCATTTAACGCCAAGAAGGCACGCATTACAGGATAGTGCATTTGCTGTAATTAAGGGTGGTGTTGGTTTCACGTGATTATTCGTGTAAATAAGAAATGTAGGGGTGTAAACATGCATTGTGAAGATGCAGTACTGTCTAATTACAACAATATCTTGCAAGCCGATTTCATCTCGCCTTATTTGGCTGGAGACCTCAGAAAAACAATAAATATGGAACAGTCTCAAGGGTTACAGGAAATTTCTGAGGAACGACCCAATATGGCTCAACAATATTACTATAAAGTAGATAGTGTAATCAAACTCAAAAGGCCTCTATACAGTCTCAAGTAGTCGGGTGCGTGTTTCTAGGAGAAAGTAAGGGAGATAGTGGAGACATTTGTGTTTAAATACCTAATTTCTGACAACGCCATTTATTTCAACCGGATATCTGGAGCCATCCTTGCGTCACATGTTGATAATTTTTTGCTCATAGGTCCAGATATGAATTACATCCAGGTCTTAACAAAGGAACTAAATGAGGAAGTTCCATTGAACGAACTTGGTGAAGAAAGTTAGTTTTTAGGTGTTAGAATTCAAGGATCTTCGTCTAAAGGTTATATAATGCTAGATCAGAAACAGTATCTCGAAAGATCGTTTCAAGAATTCGATATTTTGCCGACAAAGCAACCTAAAACTCCAATGGTACTAAATAGTAAAGAGGATTTGAATAAATTTTTTACGGGACTTCCCACGGATATCACCTTGAGCATTCAAATTTTATTTACTTGCGACTAGCGCTGCCTTACCTCGCCCTTCATTCCTACAAATAAGTGAGGCTTTTAGATGCCAACTATTAGATTTAGGGTAGTGGAAGAAGCAACAGTTTTTCGACAGTGTGATGTCACGTAGATGTATTGGATGGAATCTAAGTGAGAAGATGAAAGTGGGTAGGAAGATAATTTATTATTGTTATGTGGGCACTGTGGGAAACACCGTGCTTTCATAGTTAAGATATTACATAATTACACTAACTGTGATTCAGTGGTCTGGTATATGCTAAACTGAATACGTTAGTCCTTGCATGACAAGGATCCTACAACCAAATTAGATGAACTAATTTCAACACCAACCACAGGTACCCTCTCCGTTCCCATTTTTTTAAAAAAAAATTAATACAAGCTATCATCAAGTTTCAATAGCGCAAAACCTACCTTACTTACTCCTCTTTGCTTAACTTAATTCGACACGGATCTACAGGGCCGTCTAAGCCGGACATACCTATATTCTCTACTTTGTGTATCATCTTCATCTACCTTCTTACCTATACGCTTGATAAAATTTAGTATGGCAGCTGTGACTTTCTGATCAGTAAAGATCATTTGTGACGTAGCTTATCTCCGCTCAATTCTGCTGCCATCTTTTTTCATTTGAGTCCGCATTGAGTCTCGGTCTCGTTTCCACTTCCAACATTCCATTAATGAGTGCCTTATCGTCTGTGACACTGCCTGTGAGCAGTTAACAAAATTTCTAGAATTGGAATTTCCCATTCTATGAAGGAAGTTTGCGGTGAATACATGACCTGGTTTTAATTGATAGTAGCGGCTTGCTAGCGCTTTCGTGGTCCCTGCAACTGTTTTATCTATGCCCTGAGTCTTAAGTTCCGTAATCAGTCTGGTCATATGTGAAAGAGAGGTGAAGTTTGATGGAATATGCGTGCCTCTTGGTCACTTCCTTATCGCTAAAGACGCTCAAAGTTAATCATCAAGGATAGCAGATGTTGATGAGCTGCCTCGCATCATCGCGCAATTTGAACAGCCTGGAAAATCGGCTAGTTTTATGCCGATATCCCTTCATTGTGAGAAAGATAAGTCGGAGATTATTCCGAACAGCTTTATATGCGTGATATTTAAGGGACGTTGTTTAGGTGTGGTATTTGATTACAGATCCTCACGTGCAAAGCTTACCATTTATCCAATTTCGAGTCTATCTATAGGAATTAGGTCCTTTTCCAAGCTGTGTCACCGGTTTTTTTTGCAAAACGATTTGATCAGTATGAACCATCTTTGAGCCAATCAACTTAGTAAATTTATAATATTTGAGATAAAGCAAGAAGTTTCATTAATATTACTATCCAAATATAAATCCAAAATGATATTTGGACACGTGACTTCAGTTAAGCCATTACAATACTTAATGTTTGATCTGATTAGCATTTGAGCGAATCAACACTCTGATTTCCATTAAATGTACGACGGCAATTTCAAAGTTTAAATTACTGAAAAGAATTTATTAATGCACGAGTGCTGCATAAATCAATTTTTGGCCGGCGTCATTACATTTTGTTTCGCAGTCTTCCAATAATTATCCGAAATCCTTCTGAAATCATTTCGTGGTGCATCGGATGAAGGAGATCTTTATAATGCTTCCACAAGGAAGCATGGGGGGAACATGATGAACGTATAAATATAAGAGCCTTATCCTTTCTTGTTGATCTCGTCGATCAACTCCCTGCCACATTGATTCTACTACTGACTATACTTGTGGGAGCGCGAAGGCAGGAGTGATTGTGTACGCAAGAAATTCCTCCGTTTCTTCTCAATATGCTATCTTACGCCTGCAAAATTGTGTGGGCACTACTTTTGCTAAAGATAACCATTTGTTTAGCGATGATGAACGACAATGAGGCTAGTAACTTTGGAATCAAATTCCGTACGATAGCTTGTGGAGACAGAAATTACGACCACACAAAAATTTCTTTAGCAATAACAGAAGGCTTAAAAACCCTTGCCGAGTTTAGGCAGTCCTATATTCCAATAAGTGTAATGGAATATAAGCCTGAGGAAAAATTGTCCGTTCATGAACCACATTATTTCAAAGCACTTAATTCCATGAGACAAAATAGTTAGTTATTAATCATTTTTCTTAGCATCTTATTGGGCTTTACTGATACAGGTTGATCAAAGTGCCAACGGATTTGGTTATATTTTCGTATGGAGGCCGATTTGCAAAGGTAGTTACTCAGTTACAAGATGGCCGAAAAGTTAAGCATATAGACTGTGTACCTGCACCGATGGTGCAATCCCCCGGGCGAAATTCACCGATGGTGCAGTCTCCCGAGCGATCTCGACCGATGAGTCAATCCCCCGAGCGAAATTCACCGATGATGCGGTCCCCCCAGCGACATTCACCGATGATGAGGTCTCCTGAGCGAGTCCATTTTTAACAAAATGGGGTTCATCATTAAGTTGATGATGATATAGGCTCTAGGGAACAATGTTGGCAGAGAGATATCTGCATTGGTGGGATATAAAGTGCAAAAAACGCCAATTCTAACACTTAATTAGCTTGTTTTGACAGGCAGCAATAAGGTACTGTACATAACAGTAACTAGCCAAGGCGATTACTATTTTGCAGCCCATGTAAATTATTATTTTACATCTCTAGTTAAAAAAAGCCAATTATATCGTCGAATTACCTCTGTAATCCCTGTATTTTCCCTTACGTCCCCTGAGCTTTGAACATTATGTAATAATTATCTGTCTTCTAACTGGCACAGTGCTGGGTAATTGCTAAGGGGTCCCTTCACTACTGATCATTACCTTGTCAATTTTTTGTGTTCGTTGTCTGGTTGATTATGTTCTGCATTAATAATATTTGCAGACCAACTAACTCCACTTTCATCATCTTTAGATATACAGAGAAAGAACGGGCAATCTGTTAAGATTATGAGCTGATTAAGGACATGACATTACCTATGTAATGTAATAGAGGAACTTTTACTACTATTAGTAAAAGTTAGGGGATTGTGTAAATGGGTATTATTGAGTGTATAACTATTTGTATAGATAGGAGGATATGATAGATCGATACTCTACATAGCAGGTGAAAGCACCTCATTATATACATGATCTCGTTACCATACAGACTGGCCCATCGATTGTTTACCTGTTTATTGTGATCGTATAGTAAACAACAACACCACTTACTCCTTATGCTCCTACTCATTAACATGACTCATAATTAAGTTAGTGCATAATTGTGGATAAGTAGCCTATTCGCTTAGCCTAGTTCCGATATCCCTGCACTAACTAATCCATCGGATATTGTTCTATCCAATCACAACACTCCCCCTGATGATGTGCACTGTTGACCTTTCGCGCCATGACAATTCTATCACATCATCTGAACGTTGGATTTTACTTTTGTTAGTCCATCTGCGAGCTGTTTGCTCGATTCGACATAGGTCGGGGAAATTAATCCCATATTATACTGTTGGCGACAAAAGTGGTTTCTAAGAGCTATGTGCCTAGATCTCTTATGATTATCATGATTCTTCAATAAGCATATTGCTGACTGATTATCAATATACAAGTTAGTACATATTGACCCTTCAATATTATCCTGTAGTTCGGTTTCTTCTAGGGGTAATTTTACCCATTTTAGTTGACGACAGGTCTCAGTTGCTGCCAGATATTCTGCTTCGGTCGTTGATAACACGACATCTCTTTGTAGATGCGATCTCCAACAAATTGGCCCAGACGATAACCGTATTAGAGATCCCGATGTCGACCTACTAGTCGATGGGTCTCCTGCAAAGTCTGCATCTGAGTATGCTTCAAGCTTTGGCTTTTCCTGAGTTCTCAAAAATGTGATTCCTTTCGTTGGATCCATAGCAATATACCTTAGCACTCTGCGAGCTGCTCTGAGATGTTCATCCGACGGGTTAGTAAGGAATCGTGCGAGATGATTGACCGAATGAGATATGTCTGGTCGTGTGTTATTAGCTAGGTATTGC
>QVIK01000024.1:92007-148923 GCA_003957845.1 Oidium heveae | reverse complement strand
TTATGTCAGGAAAAGAAAGATTCGTATAAGTCACATGACCTCGCTTAACCAAAGCAGCGACCAACTGTAAATATATATTTTGTAGATACTTGGATATCCTTTCCTTCCTCGCAGACAATCTCATTCAACAAGATTAGACCTCGTCAATCACAGCTAGTAATGCATCTCGTGACACCATCTGGATTCAATTTGATTGTGAAAACCCACTTACATGATACTAAATTTGTATTCGAAGGTAAAATTGCTGTTTTCCAAGTTTTATTTGAAATAAGCGTTGAGAGCTCCTCTACCATAGCTGCTTTCCATTGCGCAGAGTGCTTAAGGTCACTAATTTCTTCTTTATATGTTCGAGGGATTTTAATCCCATTCACTTCTTCAGCGAGGAACATTGAATCAGCGTGCATAGCTCCAAAAGCATATTCTATCTCGTCGCAACTAAAATCAGACTCTTCATATTTATCTATTTTCACAAGCGCAAGCATAGCCTTAACAACTTTGCGAAGACGCTCTCCTTCAGACATTGAGCCTGATCTTTTTCGTTTCGAGGATCTTGTAAAGTATCGTGGATAATTTTCAGATTCAGCTTTTGTAACTAATAACTCTAAACTTTTTGGACTTTCTCCAACTTTGTGGTCTATTTCATTATCATTTTCCGAATAAGGCAATTCTTGGCGTTTTTTAGATGATGACTTTTCGATGTTTTTATTCTCAACTTGTTCTATAAAGATATTATTCTTAATACCTGAATTATGTTGATTTTTTATGTTTAAAATATTTGAACTATCATCTATAACTTCGTCGACTTTTGAATTTTCCTTCGTATTTTTAATTTTGGGATTTTCATTCACAATACTAGGATTCTGATCATAACTTTCTACTGTCTTTGTCACTTCAGTCTTCTTTGGCTCCTTTTTCTTTGATATAAATTCGGTTCTTTCAGTCTTTTTAGATTCCTTGCTATGATTATGATTTTCTAATTTTTTAGTTGTATTATCATTATTTAGCATCAAACATTCTGTTTTTCTCACTCTTGCATTTCCTGTAATGTTTTTGTCCATATCTGAAGTTGGAACAGCTACAGTATTTTGAATCATATCAATATCTTTTGTTTCTGCAATGTCTTGTTCTATAACATTATTTACTACTTCATCTATTTTTTCTTGAACAAGTTCAGATGAGGTATTTGACGAGTTTTGTACAGCAGTATCATCCGTAAGTATAGGTGTTATTGTCGCTACCTTTTCTACAATTAGCTTTGGTCTTCCTCTGGCTTTTCTGTCTTGCAAAATATTTAGGGTTCCCTGAGGCCCCGAATCACAGTTTCTTAGCCTTAGATCAACTGTACCTCCTTTACAATTCTCATCTACTAGTACTCTACTAGATCGAGATGTGTATCCGAGGTCTGGGGAATATACTTTGAATTGTTTATTTGTAGTTTCTGAATAACCCATGAAAACACCAACTCTACCACGATCAACCAGTTTGTCATGTCTTTCGTGTGAGGGTATCGTTTTAGGATTAAGGTAACTATAGCATTTAGAGCCCTAAACTCTTATATGGTCAATATCTGGTACAATACCCGTAAATGCTTGTTCAGGACTAACTTGCTTGCCACCAACAACTGGACCTGTCTGGAGTTTGTTTCTCATATAAGTCTCTGCTTCTATTGCTTCATCCCAGAACTCCAGTGGTAAATCTGCATCTTTTAACATAGCGCGCATATTTGCTTCAGCAGATTGAATATTTCTCTCTACTACACCATTTTGATGTGATGAAGCAATTGTTGTATTTTGAATCTGTACACCAGTCTTATCACTCCATTCTCGGAGTGATTTAATCAGTTCTGGGGCATTATCTGATCTAGCTGATTTTATTTTCTCACCTGTTTGATGCTTTACAATTGTCTTCCAGGATTGTAACTCTTTGAACGCGGCTCCTTTTTTAGGCAAACATATAACCCAGTTTCTTCTTGTAGTATTGTCTACAATTAGTAAAAAGTATCTATTACCACGCAGTGATAAGGGGAAAGGGCCAGCTATGTCTAATTGAACTAATGCTAATTTAGCATCTTTCCACGGGCTGAGTGTTTTATTGATTCTGTTGCGCATTTTCATTAAAGCACAAACTTCACACACTTCACTCTTTAAAGAACTTGGCACTGGTATGCTATTCTTAAGAGTTGTAACTTTATGCAATGTGCGAATCTTCTCTTTTCCCGCATGTGCGAATCTGCGATGCCACAAAATATATCTGTTCATATCATTTGATACATCTCCTAAAAATTCCCTTTTTTCATCAATTTCTGTTTCTTGGTCTGTTTCCATTGATGCTAGAGCTGCAGTTACATCGCTAGTTCTATTCTGTAAGCACTTTGCAATATGTGGAACGATATAGAGACCATTTATCATATTTGCTATGATGACTTTTTTATTGCTATGCTTTAACTTAAAGTACATCTGCCTAGAATTAAATGAACCTCTCAAACCATCTTCACACAAACGCCTTCTAGACAAAAGGTTAACACCTAAATTAGGAACATAAAGAACTCTTTGAATGATCATAGAAGACCTATCATTGCAGACAACTTCAACTTCGCCCATGAAGGACGCATAAAGGCTTCCTCCACCTACCATAATCTTTCGCCGTTTAATTGGTATTAATTGCCTAAATAAACATTTTTGGTCAGACATATGGGAAGACGCAGCAGTGTCACCTGCCCATTGTGATGAGGAGGCCCTACTTATTATTTCCTTGGATAGGTGACAAATCTCCGTGTCAGTTTCGGACGCGCTATCTTTATCCTCAGAAGTGAAAGAACTTGATTCGGATTCAAAATCCGTAGCTGCTTGATTACCATGGCTTTTCTTTAGATTTTCTCTTTTATTTGTCTTAGTGCTCGACTTCTTTTCTACTCGTGATCCATTACTAGTCTTCACCGAAAGCTTATTCTTGGACTGTTTAAGTTTATCGTATTTTTTGAGGAGTTTCTTGGCAAGTGTAAGCCGAGTACAATCTCTCATATAGTGACCACCATCACATAGGTAACACGAATATTTTTTAGAGCCCTTTTCTTTTTCGGAGTTATCTTCAGAGTCCAGATCCATCAGATCTACTAGAGGCAAGTTACGACGTTGTGGTGGGGCATACTTTCTTACTCTTTCCTGGGATGCAGCAAGAGCATTTTCATCCTTCTTTCCTTCAATTTCAACTTCCATCAATTCCTTCAACTTGTCCTTTATTGACATCATCTTGTGGAGGCGAAGGCCATCTTTTGTCGCCTTAAATTCTGGAGGAAGAGTCTGTGTTAGTATCAACTAAAGCGCTTGGTCAAGGTAAGTATTCTTCAGATTGACATCAGCTGACACAAGTTTCCTCCGAAGCTCTTTAAGCTTCTCCCAACATCCATCAATGCCCTTTTCTTCATCATACTTAAAAGTTTGAATCTTTGTCATGTATGAGTTTGCTGTGGTTACATTAGTCTTACTATACTTTTCCACAAGATATTTCCATATTTTTTTCGCAGTTGGAAACTCGTCTAATGAAGATTCATCATCTCCATTTAGAAACTGAGAGATGATGAATAACGCACTTGCTTCATATACATCGAGTTGAGAAGCTTTTTCAATATTCCAGACCCCACCAAGGTTTTTGAAGGAATTACTTAGGTTATCAATCTCTTTACTTGTAGATGATTCTGATGTCTTTAGAGAATCAACTTTAGGAACCCAAGCAAATTCCTCTCTTGACTGTTCGACCGTGTAGTAAACCTTTTTTGAAACAAGTTTGTACCTAACTAGCCTGAACCATCTATCCCAATTCTCACGTCCAAGCTCTGGGATCTTTCTATACTCGTATTTTTATTTTTATTTTTATTTTTATTTTTATTTTTATTTTTATTTTTATTTTTATTTTTATTTTTATTTTTATTTTTATTTTTATTTTATTAAGATGTGGTAGTTAATTCCTTCCGCAAATTAACGACACTTGTAATCTGTCCAATCCTTCCTCAATTGAACTGCAGTCCCTAAGTAAAATAAAGTCAAGTCCTTCCGCGACTATATTTCAAAATTAAAACTTATCAGGCGACCGGGCTCATAACCTTTTAAAAGTTTGTGTAATATATAAAAAGTCCGATACTCTCTTCATTTGGGGCATAACACACTATCTATACTAATCTATGAACCCCTATGCATTAACCGAAATTAACCGAAATTAAATACAAAAAGAAATACAGGTGATATACGGAGATCAATCTCCAGGGAGATCTACCTTATTTTTCAATCTAGTTGAAGTGGCTTGTGAAGTCTACTTTATTTCTAATACTTATCTCAAAATAATTGTCTCTAGACATATCATTTTGATCTATATCTTTAATGAATTTGTTCTCAATTATATGATTATCTCGTATCCATATACATTTTTTAGAGATTATATCAAAAGCCTTGTATAAATTTTCATTAAAGCCAACCAGTATACCTTTCAATGCTTTATTATCAAATTTTTTGATTTTGTTGCCTTTATTTTGTAAAAACAAATTGATCCAAAAGTTTTGATATGTGAAATATCAGGTTTTTGGTTATTCTTTACCTCACAAGGAATTTTAAGGTCAAGGCTTGAGTGATGTGTCCTATTGTATAGATACGTTTCTCTAAAGTACGCTTCACCCCAAAAGTTTTTTGGCAAATTGGCATTTGACAAGAGGCATCTCGCTTTGTTCATCAGAGTTTTTTTAATTCTCTCCACGATGCCATTAGGCTCTTTAGTGAAAATGTCGAATATTCGGATTAAAGTATTACCGAAATGGGTAATTTCGCTTATGAGATTAACCAAGTAAGGGGTTAAAGAAATGTAAATAAATAAAGCATACCTCTAGATAGAAGAAGAATCAAGTTACTTTTTACAACGAATTATTAAGTTATTGTAAAATATCTCTTCGCCTGCAACAGGTCGGGCAACCAGTTACCTGACAGAAAACAGGTGACAATTGATGACTTATGTCTTTCTTATCTAACGGGGCTTTAAAGCGCTTGCTGGTATACTCTATACCATTATCAGTGGCTAGAATACGAATTCTTTTATTATTCGCATTGTTTTCATATGCATTAGCATAGACTTGGAAAGCGTCTCATGGCTTGATCCTTAGTCCTCAGAAGTTTCACATTAAGATATCTTGTTTTTGTGTCTAAGAATGTGACAACGACTCTATAGCTATCAAAAGTTATAGATGATATAGGTCCATAGATATCACTAGAGACTTTCCCTAGAAATGGGAAATCTTTATTACTGGAGGATCATTGATCTAATTTGTAAATTTGCTTTTTAAAATAGACTTCACAGATAAATAAATTTACATTACTTAAATTGCTCAGGCTATGAATGTCAACGGTGTTTTGAAGAAGTTTGGATAGACAATTAGGGCTCATATGACCCATCCTTTGATGCAGATTGATCACATTCTCTGGTAAGAATTTCTCTCTATTTCTCTTAATGTTCATTTCGCTTTTATTCAACACCTGTTCGTATATAATAATTATATAATCGATATTCATACAGTACAAAATTTTGAGTTGCACGCCTTTAGCAATGATATTATTGCTACATCTAATTTGTTATTTTTCTCTGTTGTAAAGGTGAGAGCACACGCAGGTTATAATGGCTTGAGGCTTTAGGTCGAACAACTCAGTATTCCTCAAGCTGAGAGGAGCTGGTGCTTTATATACACAGATGAGCTGGTAATACAATCCCTAACAATCCCAAGCTTGAATGATGACAGAAGGTTCTAGTGACCAATCTTCTCTACCATAACCTCTAGACACTCTCTATTAAGTATTCTATTCATCTCTTGTCATGGCTGATAGACTTGTCTAAATGGATCTATCGTTGTAACATATTTAAATGACGATTACCCTTGTCTCTTAGTCTCAGCAAATCCCCAGCAAAAAAATCTCTGTGAAAAATATAACAATTTCACTTTGAAGCTCAATTTGACTAATATTATAGATGCTAATCTCAGGTATATATAAAAAATTTATTGGGATATATATTTTTTGATTATCAGTAGATTTCACGCACACATCGCCAAGTCCACTGATTGAAACGTTCTTCGTATTTCCCCATCTCACAGTCTTTTTACACCTTCGCTAGTTATATAAATATCTCTTTTCGCTCACTACTTGTTTAGTAGCGGCAGTATGAAGAATAAAAGTTACCTTTTCAGCGAGACCGGGGCTTGATAGATTTACACATAATTCTATAGAATTCTTAGCAAATTATTTCTTATCATCCAAAGAGCAATAAGTTACCTGATCAGATTCTATGTCAATCAGCATATCAATCTCTGATATTCTAAGACAGGGATCAATATCGATTTGGCTGAGCAGAATCTCATTTCCGCCCTAATCTGTGCGTAGATCTTTGCTAGATTTGTCTTCGTCTATTGGTATCGACTTTTCCCATTGGCGTCATCCTTTTGGAGCATTGACTGGGAAGAGAACATAACAATCTGCTGTGTTATGATTTGTCCTTTTGCAAGGCTAGCAAAATTTCCCATTTGAAAATTTTTAAGGCCTTTTTCACCCCGAAACTTTTTTTGTGATGACTCTTCATGAGAGCCACCAAGGCTTGATCAACACAACTCTCGTCCAGAAACTTAGGTCTTTCCGACTTATCTGGAGGATAAGAAAAAAGGAGATTGAGTACTGTGTGAATCCATGCTAGACCTAAGATTCTGCATGATATTTGATACAATTATTTCATAATTGCTTGTAAGATTATTAAATACCCAAGCTATTACCACTTGCTTGGGTAAATTGATCTCTTTGGATGCAAGATCTATTGGAATTATGGTTCAGAGCTTGTCAGGCCTTAGCTAAGTTGTGGAAGTTAAGCTAACAGCTGACATCTACATTATGTCAGCAAGGCCGTTAAGCTTACGTAAATCTATTAGCATGGATTTGGTAATTGGATTTCGGAGATACACATTGCGTTGCATTAGTAGTGGTTGCCTAAGGACTTGAGACTAGGCACTATTTGGTTTATAAATTGGTGGAAACAGTTCGTAGCTGTAGATAACGATATAATAGCGGTTTTATATATAGAGATCTTTTAACCGTTTCTTATTGCATCGCTTCCATTTCTATAGCTATCGAGCTTGACAGTTGCGGCTAATTTTAATAAGATCATCATTTAAACGCTTAATCGAATTTTAATAGTCTTCCATGCAATTAAACTTGCTAAGTTTGAGATAAGAAGTTTAGAGCTAAAATCCTTTGGACTTTAAAGGTTTTTAAGAGCCACCCATGTTTGGTGATTTCTATTGATACTGTGAACCTGAAGTAATGGTCCATCACTTCCAAGTAGAGTTGAATATCAGCAAGCGCCTTATCGTTGACATTATCATTTACATCATCACAATTGATGATTGATCCATAACCATATTTGGTTGGGGAGGCTATCATCCCAATGGCCTAGATTGAGTAGTTTACACTACCCTTAAGTTTATTTACAGTAATTTTATCTGCAGAGCATTTTTTTTTTAATATAAAAAGGACAATAATAAGAAATTAAAGGAATGTTTCTTTTGCAACCTAAGCTTGTAACCTGTTGAAATAATGAGAGCAGAACGTAGAAGTAGTATTTATAGATAATTTTCAATGTTAGTTTTTTCTTATATTTTAATACACTTCGTCAAAGGTGGGATGTAGAGCAGCTAATATACATAATTTACCGAGAATCTCTTTCCATAGTCATGGGTCCAATTACTACACTCCTTACGACTGTTTTTCTATTCTAAGCCTAAAACAGTGATGTCTTGGTATATACTCTCCTGACCCTAAATTAGTGCAACAAACTTTAATTTTTACTCTGCAGTCAGTTCGGCCAAGAGACAAGGATTAAAACTGCGCTAGCTAGGAGACATTGAGATCTTTACAGGGATATAGCCACGTTAAAATCACCCCTTCTCATGTACGATTATTTCACAACTTTCTTTTTTTTTTTTTCACATCCGGAAGTCCTGCTAGACATGGATTGTTAAGAGGATCAACATGTGCAAAAAGGTTATTTTTGACGCAAGATGCATCTATTCAACTTTCAAAAAAATTCCGACAATTAACGCACACTTTTCGGATCCAGATCGGAAGGTTTGTCAGGGCTAAAGGTTGCATCCAATGCAGGGCGATGAACAACTTTCTTGACACTTGATTCCAGAGCCAAGTGTTTACTTGGTGGAAAAAAAAAAAAAAAAACGCTGTTCGTGATTTCTGTCTCTTCAGTTAACCTTAGAGACATAGGAAAAACATAAAATTTACCTCATTGACCAACTCTAATAAATTCATCTATCGTATTTTTTCGTAGTTTCAATATCACTTATTGGTCAGAAACAAAATACTTCCGTGGATAGCAACCATAATATTGTAGATATACTGGCTCGAAAACACCCTGAAGGGTGGAGTCTGTTAGAATAATGTTATTTGGCTCCACTGAAAACCGCCAGCTTAAAGATTAAGATGGTATTCTCAATTTAGATTCAAAGTTAGCGAAGTGGACGTCACGGAATCAGTGCATCTAAGAAGTATAAGAGAATTCCGTTAAACTACAAGTTGTGAGGCTTAAGATCTTTACTTGTCTGTTGGAATATTACGTTCTTTTGAATCTATTACTAAGTGATAAAGCTTGACATAAATTATTTATTTTATTACTAGATGAAGGGCTCATCTATGTCAGCTTGATTTTCCCATATTAACTACTGCAATTCTCATCTCATAGAAAATTACATTCTAATCTAATTTGGTGAATTGGAGAGCCATGTTTGTGAGACGCACAGAAACAGCCTTTCTAAAGTAAAGCAACGTAGCTAACTGACGCATCCACAACTGACTACCAGTCGAATGGAAGAGGAAATTGGCGAGGACTATCCAGAGAAAGGGATTCTCATACACACCGAAGCATATTGCTCAATAAACAAAAAAAATATAATAGCTGAAATCAGAAAATGAACAGAAAAATTAAAAAATGTAATAGAGATTAAATGAGTGACAAAAGAGAAACAAACAAAGAACAAATAAAGATTTGACAGGCTAGAAAGTTACGAAATCATACAAAAATATTGAAAGAATGAAACTCGAAAATTAAGACAATATACATTAAAAAAAAAAAAAGAGCGACTAGCAGAGGTACAAGCTAGTACTTGGTCGGGCCTCCTCTAGCATTAATTACGGCCTGGCAACGATCTCGCCAAGATATATACAAATTAGAAATAAATTCATCGGGTACTGCATCCCAGATCTCCTGTATGATCCAACAAAGTTCATCAGATCTCACTCTCCTAGGATCATGACCCGTGAGAGAGTAATAGTCTTGAGTATATCTCTTCATCTTGGCCCGGAAATGCTCAATCAAGTTCAAGTCCGGAGAGTAAGGAGGTCAATCGATTGTCTTAATCTCATGACAACGTAAATTGCCCTGAATAGACCTAGATCAATAGCACAGTGCATTGTCGTGTTGAGACCAAGTATCCCTTCATTGTGACCGCTTGTACTGAACCAGCCTTTGCACCTGCGACAAAATTTACGCATCATACTTGAGTGAGTCCATTGTCCTATACTCTTTATCCCAAGACATCCCAAATGCTTTTCTTCCATTGTGTATGATTCCGTGAAATATCCAAGCTGGAATCTTTCCATACTTGGGACTTAGGCACTCGAGGCGAAATTGGTCAAAAAGTATTTCTCGACTGTCGCCCTCTACAAGATCTGTTACTGATCTCCGACTATTTGCTCCCCCATGACCCGAAACTTCATCTGAAAAATATCTGTTCAGATAGTATTTATGGAGACCAATGGACATGACGCTCATGACAACATAAAATTCGTGAAAGAATTTGAGGAAATTACATCAGGGCCATTGAGACTTAACGATGAACTCATACGAATCAAAAATCTTCGTACTATGCCGCGGACCTGATCTCTCAAGAAAACTCCTACAGCATTGTATTATAAGTTCTTTGAATAAATTTTGCGGTAAGATTTCATTCTGAGAGGTTTTCGATTGATTCAACGAGGTATTATAGATCAATTTTGCCTAAATTACTTCAACCAAGAAGTACCAAAGGCTTTACTTACTTGAACCTTGGGTATTTGGGAGTTTGGGCTTTTTTATTGCTACCCACATACAGCATTGCAAGGCGTTAAATGTGTTAAAAATCGCTTATTTAATTAGCGAAACATATAATTCCACCTGGTGCTCGGCAAGGACCCGGCTTTACCAATTCTAAGAATAAAGTTGAGTCTATATTTGGATAATATAAAATTAGAAATTATGAGGTGTATATTTAGAAATAGCATGATTCTAAATATAATGAACACGATAAATTCAGGAGAGTGTATAAAATGAAATGTATATAGAATGTCTTCAAGACCATTTTAGTTTTCTTGATATCTTACTTAGAATGAATAGTTATCTCGATATAATTTGTTAACTATTGGCCTTGCTCAACATTGCGATTTTAGTTTTCTATTTAAAAACACTATCACATTTATATTAACGATATTTCTATATTTCAACAAAATGATTCTTTGGGAAATATACAGTTAAAGTCGAGTTACAGAGATGTCAGCCCTGAAATACGAAGTTCCTCAAATTTAACTTTTGTTTACGTTCATGAATAGATTTTATGCAATATAAACTAGTCCAAAAGTAAAAGCCAAGGCTAACCTAATTCTGTAAGAAATTTGAAGATCCATGATGTATCCTACAATAAATTGTGTACATTACGGGACGTTCAAAAAAGCCAGACCCAGCTACTACCTATCGACCATCACTTAACCTCATTGAGGATCGTGATCTCAACTAAGCAACTTGCGAGCTGGGACATTTTATATTGAAGAAAATTGTTTGGATCATGATTTATCAAATAGAATAAAAAATCTGTAAAACCAATGTAAAAATCTAGTTGAAGTCGTTTGATCTATATATCTTAATATTTCATTCAACGATGGTAATTTCTTTTTTAAAGAGATCATTGATTTTTCAATGCCTCAAGCTCAGAAATCATATATGGGGTCAATCTACTTGATCGAGTAAGACAAACTACCAGTGTCTGTAACTAGTTCAGGGGCAATATTCAGTTGACCGGTTAACCTAGCAAGTAATATTGAAGAATCCATCGAGCTATCGTCAAGTTTGCAAAATGGCTGTAAACATTCTTCAAACTCAAGAAGACAACATAAGACTTGGTAGTCAGAGGACTAGGACATTTCTCAAAATATAGACATCAATAGCTCCGTTTCTTGGACGAGCTCGAGTCGAAGGTGCAACATATGAAGCGACAGAAAATTTTCATGAAATCTTCAATGACATAAAGTAAATATACAAGATCGATATCCACGGAATGAAGAAAGATACGCCTATTGTTCACTTTAAAAGGCGAAAATCTTGAGAGCTCATTATTTGAGGAAAATACCCCGGAATATGTAACGCAACGTCTTCAAACAGTTGGACAAGTAGTAGAATTGGACAGAACTGGTTACAAGACACATTATTTCAGAAACAATACCTTCAGTGCTTTCACAAAGAAGACTGTTACTTTCTTGATGGGCATGGTAATCATGATAACGTTGACTTACAAATGGAATACGAGCAAAATCAGGTGCACGTTATCCACCCAACGCATGTAGATGACATGCTCTCCAGCCCATAGATTTAACATGTGTATTTTCTTTTAAGTCTCTGTATTGTGAAATCCCTAACAAACTTGCATTTGTAAGCTACGGTGCACTATTAAAGAGAGGTAACCTTTTATCTTGGTATCATGAAGCGAGAATATTTTTCGTCTTACAGAGACTTAAGTTCGAGCTAGATGGGATCTTGCAGATCTTAACTCATGGAATTCACAAACTAGACTTGAAATGAATTCATCCGAAAACCCTTACTTCCAACAGGTACACCTAAACGACCCCGAAAAATCCTTTGATCCTGAAAGGCATCAACAAAAACAATTAGATTGTAGCAAATACATCGCATACTTAAAGACCGTAGAGGCTTGTGAAGATCAAACTCCGTACTCAGAGAGTGTACTTTAAAAGGCCTTGGATAAACTAATCGTGCATTACGATCACGTGGGTCTAATGCACAACGAATCTCAGACGCCTCGCTTCTTGTGCATGCAATCCATACGGTCAATTTTTCTGGCCATCTTGACTTGATGAGCATTAAATAAACAACCACATTGTATTTTGACTTGCAGTTGATTATAACGCAAACTTAAATGCCTTATAGTGATTAGTCTTTTTTTTTTTTTAAAATAAAAAAGAAAGAGTGGAAAATGAATATTAAGCAATTACAATTAGGTACTGTCGATACCCCTATAAAACCACCTTGTGAATAGTACATACAATATGTCAACAATTAACAGTCGGAATGTGTTTTAAAGTTGCTAAATTGAATCATTGGGCTCTTGCCTTTCTAAATACTGAGTTCTAGCCCCAATTAGAAGGCTGTAGACCGTACTAAATGTCCTCCAGCATAAAGATATGACCAGTTTTGTGGCTTTCGCCCCCACATCTGTATACTTTATTTATTCTTTCTGTGATCAGCAAGTGTGTGAGATAATATATTAAGTCAAAGTTTAATCTTACTTTCCGCGTTGAAGTCTAATTAGTTGCCCTTTTCCAGTTGTTTTACTATTCACAAGGTGGTTTTATAGGGGTATCGACAGTACCTAATTGTAATTGCTTAATATTCATTTTCCACTCTTTCTTTTTTTTTTTTAAAAAAAAAAAAGACTAATCACTATAAGGCATTTAAGTTTGCGTTATAATCAACTGCAAGTCAAAATACAATGTGGTTGTTTATTTAATGCTCATCAAGTCAAGATGGCCAGAAAAATTGACCGTATGGATTGCATGCACAAGAAGCGAGGCGTCTGAGATTCGTTGTGCATTAGACCCACGTGATCGTAATGCACCATATTAGACTATGGAACATTTCAATATACTCAAGAGTCTATTGGGAATAAAGCACTTAAAGCTTTAATTTCTTTTTCGGCTACAATAGAATAAGCGTAAGGGTAGAAAGAACGCGAATACGGAAATTTGACTTTACATGATAAGTAATGACCCTGACACGTATCTTCGTCGCCTCATGCATCAACGCCGGCAGACATTCATAGATGAGTGGTGGTCAAGAGTTTGCCTATCTCGATATCGAGATTTAGATCTACAAATGCGTCTTTAAAAAAACCTCCCAGAACTTTGTCTTCCCCGACGATTACTTCACCATCTTATAGCTGCCAGGACGGGACACGAGGATTTTTGCTGCTTATCATCGTCGATTTAACCACAGTGAAGCCAATTTAGAATGTAACAAATGCAATCTTGGAATAGAGACCTTACCCTTTCACTTTAATCATTGCAGAACCAATGCTTATAACACACGGAAACTTTTAAAAAAAAACGGAAGGTCATAGGAATTAATACACAAGACTACTTCTTGGGCACAATTGCGCAAAGAAGTTTAAAGAATTTGCTCAAGCTCTAAGATTGCTTTGACGAACAACCGGCGAACTAATCCTCTGCTGTATGTAAGGATAGTTTACACTATATTGTCCTTCTTTCTTTATTTTTATTTCCCTTTGTACATAACGGTTAGCTACTTTAAGTAAAACTAGTGTGAACGAGTAGGGCACAATATGACCCCTGCCGGCTCCACAGGTCCTGAATCTCATTAGATTTAGGGCTTCAGCCTAGGACCCTAATTTAAATAAATAAATAAATGACCCTGACAATATTCTTGAACATATATATTGCCCCAGTTCGCAAGTTGCTTAGTCAAGATCACGATCCTCAATGAGGTTTAGTGTTAGTCGATAGGTGGTAAGTGGTTTCGATTTTATCAATTTGTAGGTTCACGTAATTAGGATTGGGTTTCATAGATTTTTAAATTTACACCTACAAAATTATATATACTTTTCAAGTAGGCGACAGGCTTCTATTGGTTGAATGATCACTTATCAAATTAGTTCAGGTGCGGAATTTAAGCGAAAGTGGTCGGCAGGTGGCTGATCGGATCGGACCCGTGGTCCCTCGACTTAAAGCGAATAATCCATGAAAAATTTAGTACCAATGAGCCCACAAGAGACATTATTCTAGAGATATATATAACTTACACATGTTGAGTGGATATTTTTTTTTGCGACTCCTATATGGACATGGCTTGGTGTTTGTGATTGATTCCTGTCCTAGAAATGGGACAGGGTAGAATGTGGGGCGATCAGACATGTGACTAAATAAATAGGTTAGGAAGATGCAACGGCAACTCCGAAGCCATTGATGATAGCTCGGGAGTTCCGAACACTGCACGAGTAGAAGTTATGCTGGTATTGCATACAGACTCAAGTATTCGTGATAATGATTGCGATTGCCTCACCTACGTAATGAGATGAATTATAATTGTAGACTCTTAGACAAGGAAGGTAGAGGAACAATCTTCTCTTTATACAAAATACAATATATAGTACAACGTCTATAAAATATCCCATGCACATGAACAAATTAGCATTACAGAGGTTATACTGTATGTATCCCGAGTTAGCTTATACATAATAATAACACTTAGCGAGTCCCAATGAAGCTTAGGGTAATGTTGGGGGGAGACCCTGACAGTATGCCAATTTTGAAAAAGGGAGATGTTAACCACACATCAGTTTTTTTACTAGCACTACATCACCCTCTTATCCATTTTATTAATGAAACAAAAAGTGGAGCTGTCAAAAGCTGTATACAGTTTCCGTAGAAAAACTACTGAAATTGGTCGTCGGTATTTTCAAGCATTTAATAGCAAATATGTTAGTAGACAATACTTCGGTGTCCCATAGCAACGCGAAGAACATGCATACTAAGAAGGGATCCGCACGCCGGCTATGATTGGTGAAAAGTGAAGTAAGGACTTAAAGTAGAAGTAATGTGGTGCTAGTAAAAAGGAGAAAAGTGAGCCGACAGGGATGATCCACCAATCATAACTTTATCACTTATAAGGACGACAGGGTTGTGATGTGTTGTAAGTAAAAAAAACTGATGTGTGGTTAACATTTCCGTTTGAAAAAAAATCTTGTTTATTATTTTCCGTCCTTTTCTGCCACACACAGGGCGGGGAAGAGCGGAGTGGGGATCAGAAGAAAAATCAAGATGTGCCAAGACCTCGCTTAACTCGCCGTCAAACTGTCAGACGCGCTGACTCGCGCTAAATGACTGACTGATGGCGTCTTTTAATTGCTGCCGCTCTTGCTGCATGCATGCCTGTCTGCATATCGATTTTACTAAGCGAATGTGGAACGGAAGAAGAAGCTAAGACGCGACACCCCAAAGCTTCAGGCTGCGATGGTGTAATTTCGAAGAGTGCAGAAATCTTAGATTCCCCAGGATGGCTTACAGTGATTAGGCGAAGGAGAGCGATGCTCGATCTCAATTAGACGTGATCAGGGAATGAGCCAAAGCATTAGCAATAACTCTTGCTACGGTTGTTTTTGCACGCTGATCTACAGAGTTGGAGCTTTGTAGGTGACGAGCGGACATCCTAATCACTAGTGCCCGTCTACTCCGCTCTCCGTCTGCCCTAGCCGTAGAGCAAACAGGGGCTCTGGTGGATCCGCTAAGTTTACATGGGAACCAATGAATTTTGTATCAGAAATTAGACTTTATGTCTCATTTTTTATGAAAAGTCCCAACAAGAAATACACTGTCAACACTTGGATAACTTAGTTTTACAGTTCAAGCTAAATCATGTAAGGATCTAAGTCTTTTTTTTTTTTTTTAAATTCAAATAACGTGTATGCAGCCTCTAGGCTATGACACAGTGACAGTGTTTATTTACATTTTAGATGATTCAACTTTTTCATTAGATACACTCATGCCTCAGATTCCATTTGTAGATGCCACTATGAAGTACAATCACTTTTTCTTCGCCATTGGTCAACCCTCAACCGTTAACATCCATCCAAGGAAACTCCAAACCCTGGATTATCCAGACATGCCTCCACCATCCTGTAAATATCCACCGCGCGACATGTGGTTAGGTCTGTTGGATTCGAACCAACCATCTCCCGTCGCAAGTGGGGTAGGTGCCCAGGCTACCCAGACTCTACTTAGGAGAAGGGCCCGGATGGCATACCACACTACCATCCGACCCAGGATCTAAGTCATCCGAATGGCTCGCCGTATTCCGATCAACATTAAGATCTAGTCTCCAAAGTAATTGTCCGCTATAATTAAGGTAGACGAAGTGACTGGCGCTTTCACAGTTATCTAAGCCTAATACAATGCCTTACTTAGATGTTGAGGTAATAAAGTCCAAAGCTCAGTACTTCTTAAGACCCCCGCTGGCATCGATCAACATCTGATATCTGACTAGCTTTCCTCAAAGCAGTCTTATAACACAATTGGGAGCTACCGATTCCCAAGCTTCTTTCATGATTAACCCGAAATTAATTGTGAGTACGTTATTACCTACTCCCCCCCCGGCATTGGGATACTAAGTTGAAGTTATTCATTCGCATTGATCAGCCATACTTCAGTTAATGCCGGGAGAGTCTGAAGCCGGCTAATGGGGATGATAAATCTCTTCTCCATTTCTTTTATCGTCCTATCTAAGGTGTGGGCTTGAGCATTTTCCTACATCACAGGGAGCTAGATCTTCATCGAAGCCATTTCATCTACTGTAAATAGTGTTATACAACGATACCTCATAAAGGGTCTGCGGCACCACTCTCTCTCTCCTTTGCTTAACAAACAGCGGCGAGCTCTCTCTGCCACTGAAAGCTACCAGAGCATCAATCCATTCTTTTTCCTGGCTCTGTTGCCAACACAGTGGATATCTTTCTGTATCTTAGCTAGTCTAAACGGTGTAATTAGCATGATGAAGGCTCCCGGATCAAAAGGAAGGCGATACTGGCTATCCTGATAATCCACTGTCTTGAGCGTTGCCTATCCGTAAACGGGAGGTGTCATATGTGTGCTTCGTAGCTAGTTTTAAGACTTTAATATAGTATTGGGATTACTACAAATGAAATCAACTTGTCAATTATATATTAGTATTAAATTAACAATGTTATTGCAAAAGAAATAATTGAGATTGGAAATTTAGAGTTATGAAATGACAGCAGAATGTGAAAGTGAAGGGAAGTTTTTCCGTGCATCGAAAGGCCTAGAAGATCAGGCACAAATGAATTTTTAGATTTCAACACAAAATACTAGCAGAGCAAAGAAAGACCCCTGAAGCGAGGCTGTATCCCTGCCTAACAGGGAATAGAAGCATTACCGAGTTGCTTACATCTTTAAGCATCCATGTCGTTTTGGGCTGGATTGAGAGATTAGATTGGGTTTTTAAGTAGATTTAGAGTGAGATAATTGGTTACAACCTTTTAGAACTGCAGGAGAAGCTCTGTTTTAAGTACCCTCGGAACCGCCAAAAAGTATCGATGCAACGAGTTTATAAACTTAGACAGATAACCAACAAAAAACCTAATCTGAGCATGTCCATCGTAGGTATTAGTTACCTGTCTATCCATACAACTTCTTCATATCAATAACTTTTGGCAGCTCCGAGGGTATACCCAATGCCGGCTCCACTGTTTCCCGCGCCCTGTCAACCAGTGAAGGTCCCAGAAAAAAAGAAAAAAACAGGGGTCTTGAGGCCGGGGCGGTAAGGGAAAAAAAAAAAAAACATATATATATAGATAGATAGATAAATAGGTAGATAAAGAATTTGCCTATCTGCATCTACTACCCGTGCCAAGATGAGTCAATGTTATCCAAAGAATATCTCATTTAAATACTCAAGTAAATCTGAACCACACGATAAGAAACTTCATCTGAAATAAGGATATCTCTGGCCATTTTCTCCTTTGCCCAGCCTCAGCCTAGCTCATTACATGCACTCAACCAACTAAGTTTTTAAGCAATCTGGTCTGAGAGGGTTGAGAATAACTCCTTGATATCCATTCGGTATTTCAACTCACTTTTTTCCTAAATTTTCTGTGAATATGTGTCGATTTCTGGTGGGTGATTAGAATTCAAGCTTCCAAGCTCACTGCCAAGAATGAAGCCAGTGTCGATGAGGAAAAATTAATTCTTTTCTAGGTTTACAAAGGGTCTAATGATATTCTTCTCTCCAAGTTGATTCTCGATCCAACTCATTCCATACTCACTCAGTCCTTTGATTCTCGACTCCGCTTGGACTTGAGAAGACCTCATAATGGTATGCTTCATTGAAATCCGATTTCAAGAAGATGTACCTAACTTAAGTCAGGTGATGGATTTGGCATTGGATATTACACCGACCAAACCCTTGGATCAGAACCATGCATTTTTACATCTACGACTCCTGCATGGAACTGCTCTAACTTACAACGACTGGCCTCGAAAACAGCCTCGCGTTTGATATTTGCACACGTTCGTGCCACAACTGAGGGCTCTCTCAGCGAAGACAATTGTCATCCTTTCTGTCATGGGAGTCTGATGTGGATGCACAATGGTGGCGTGCAATGCTGGAAATACATCAAGAGAAAGTTAGGAGAACGACTTGCAGATAAATGGTACTTAGGTGTCCATGGAGCGACGGATAGCGAGTGGATTTTTGCTCTGTTCCTGGACACCTTGGAACGTATGGGAAACAATCCGAGCAAGCCTCCATCTCACGGGTTTGGACCAGCAGTTCTCAGAGAAGCCATGCTCAAGACGATCAAGCAGATAAATAGTTTTATCGCTGAGATTCCGCAAAGCATTATTGAAAACGAAAATGTAAACACGCAATGCTTACTCAACTTTGCTATCACCGATGGCCATAGTGTGATTTGCACACGATATGTCAGCAGCAAAACCGATGAAGCAGCTAGCTTATATTATTCCTCGGGATCGTATTGGAGAGATAAGAACACCAATGGAGAATTTCAGATGGATCGGCAAGACAAAGGTGCGGATATGGTATTAGTTGCAAGTGAACCCTTGAATTTTGATCGTGGTAAGTATTAAAAATTTTTGTCTGAGGAAAAATTAGAATCACCCCACAACTGACTTTGTAACTACAGAGAGCTGGGTCACTGTCCCTACAAACTCCATATTAACAATTCACAAACAAACAGTCATGGTTCATCCAATTATTGATGAATACTATAACAGCAATCCCTGGCATTCTCGTTCATCACAGTCTACTACTAATGATAAATGCCTTTCCACGACTATAAAAGTCTGATTTTGATTTTTAGCACTAAATTTTTTTACAGTCTTATTTTACTAAGAACTTCAATATTAGCTTATTAAATTTAATGCGTTTATCTTCTCACGAGGCTCTTGCTTATTTCTTACTTTTTTTTTTTCCTTCCCCAAAAGTATCATTTCAATTTTTAAAAATGCACCAACTGTATTTCTAAAATCTCATGAGCTAGATCGATATAACTGGTGTGGCAGAAGCTCTGAATATAACTGTAAAATGCAAATATCTCCCATTTATTAAAATACTAGGTATTGGACGTTCAAAGTTATTACTATGGCATTCTCTCTTCAACAGTAAAAAAATATATATAAATATATATATTCCACGCCATGCGCGATTATTCTTTATTCGCGAATAGTGCACGCTACTCGCGAATGAAAGTTACAATCCATCTCGTTTTAGTGATTTTATCTGTTGCTATAACTCAAAATAGACCGCGCCCACCAGATGAAATAATGATTAGCTTTCTGGTTTTCAAGCAGACAAGGGACTTAACGTCAAAGTGGAATTTACTTTGTTGTAAAAAGTGGTATTTATGAGAAGATTCTACCATATGGATATCAAGCAGATATAAAGAGACTCATTTCACTAGTAAATAAAACGACTCAATAAACAATAGAGGCATCTGGATAATCACTTCTAAATTCTGATGAAAATAAAAGTCAACATACCAGACAAAATCATGGTATAAACACTGTGCTAATGCAGAATTCGAACTTTTCAGCAATAACTATACCAAAAGCTAAATAAAGATGTTTAACTTAACGTTGTGTAGTTCTGGTCAGAGAGGGTTTTTGATCTTATTGCGAATGAACATCTCCAATTTCTTGATTTCGGCCGAAGTGAGGTCCGGGACACTGTACAAGGGAAGTTTTGTAGAATCAGCCGTTATGAGATTAGATTTGGGCTCATGCTATGTATGAGTTGTGTACGAAATCGGTCAGCAAAAAACCAAAAGCACCCTTCACGACTGATTTTTCACCGTGCAGGCTTGAGAGAGAGAGAGAGAGAGAGAGAGAGAGAGAGAGAGTCCAAGATGATCTACCTAGTATGAGGCTATAAGCCCTCCGGCGTGCTTAAATAGATTCAACATGTCAAACATCATTTCTCCAAATATGCCCAGTTTTACGCCTTAAAAGAGCTAGCATTTGGGAACCAATCCCTGAAGCTCTCACTCGGTTTATAGTTCTCTTCCTGCCTCCAAAAATCGTCCAGGCTGACAATTGTAAAAAAAAAAATTAAAATAAAATAAAATATAACAGAAGCTCAAAGGGCTAATACTCATTCTCTTACGAAAGTAAGAAAGCGAGTAGTTAATAAAGCTCCGAGCGATCCATAGACCCTAGGTTTAGTTGTACGAGCGAGTAAAGTATTTTGAAAGCAAATTAAGGGGTTTGGAAGATGGACAATGAATCATCTAAATGGGTCGATGGGCTATTAGAGATTACACTTGTTATGAATACTCAAAAGAATTCGACTGTTGGATGTGCACTTTTCAAGTTACTTTTCCGAGAGCGCACAACATATATTTTGATTGAATTAATTGTCAAAAACGAAGGGAGCTCGGAATTGGAGTTTCTCAAGAAGACTCAACTAAACAACCAACATGTGCCCTCACTCTACAGTCCCTGGATAACTCTCTGATTGATATTGTCAAAATTTTCAAGGCAAGATAATTGTGATTTTTATTTCGAAACTAATCAACGATTCACTACACCAATTAAAAGCCCCCTTAATGGTTGAAATGTTTGAGAATGAGTTATATGAGGATGAGGTTTATGCCTCAAATTGTACATCAAGACACGTTCGAATCTGACTTTGTGCTTGATCCTGTGCCTGGATCCGTTTTGATGATTTAAAAGACAAACGAATTTTTTAGATAAGACGTTGAGAAACGGAGAATATGGTCGGAGGTTTAGTTTTTATTTTTATAAAGTAAATAGATTTTGTCTACAGTGTAAGAATATATAAACAACGTCGCACGGTTTCCTAATTCTACAAGCTCGCAACTACTTATACACGATATTATCTCAATCAAGGGGCTAACAGGCATGAGCAAACTAGCTAAATATATTAAGCTAGGCCAACCCCTTAGTGCCAGCAATTACATGCTAGTACCTATATGCTACGTATCATCATTACGGCCCGTCAGCCGATGCAGATCATGACAGGAACCTTGACAGCAGCCCCTCCTCTTGTATGCTGTTGTCCCAACAGTGGATTAGGCTTAGGCTTGATCTTGATTAGAGGGTGTATTCAGCCTTGCTTCAATAATAGCATTTTCTAACTCTTCAGAAGTAGGTCTAACACGACGAGGATATTTACGATGATAGTCATCTAGTAATTCGGAAATATGACCGCTTATCAGGTCTGATAAAGGTTGCCAGGAGGTTTCGAACAAACCCGTATATTTGACCTTATATTCGAATCCGCGGTTTCGGAGACGTCGTGATCCCACTATAGCATCAACTTCGTATAAATCCTCACCCCAATCATCGACCTCTACTGGTAGATTAGGCTCATTAGTCTGACCCGGTAATGGATTATTTGGATCAGGTCGTAAAAGACTCGTATGGAAGACTGGATGGATGGATTTGAGATTTTCTGGTAATTGTAGTTGGTAGCTATGGCTCCCAATTACTTTAGTAATCATGAATGGACCAAGATTTTTCCAGTCTAGTTTTTTGCTAGGTCTCTTTGTCTTTATATTTTTTGAATTAACGAAAACCTTTTGTCCTACCTGGTAGGAAGGAGGAATCGACCGATGATTGTTAGCAAAATTTCGTAGAAGGCTTGGGAAACCTTCATATTCTCACGAAGATAATTATTTAAATCATTCGTTTGAGTTATAAAATTAGTTGCCAAGTTTTGTTGTGTACGCATGTAATCAGATGTAGATGGAGGATTCAGATTCTGTGGTGGCGTTATAGCCGATCTAGGGTGTTGGACTGAATTGGCAAAGAACAGAGTACATTTTGTAGTTTCTGATTCAGAGTTATTCGCATTGTATTCTGCGGAAGGAAGCCATTGAACCCAGTCGTCTTGTTGATAATTGCAGTAGGCCCCTAGATAGCATTCCAATATTGCATTAAACCTCTCCGTTTGGCCATCCGTTTCAGGATGCCACGTAGTTGAAAGAAGGATTTTTGTGTTAGTTCGCTCACATACCTCATGCCAGAACTTCGCTACGAATTGTAGTCCTCTATCGGACACTACAGATTCGGGAAATCAATGATGTTTCCAGATATACTTATAAAATAGGTCAGCTGTTCCAGCAGCATCTATATTTGTAGTACAGGCGATGAAATGTCTGGCTTTAGTAAGTCTGCAGCATACTACCATAATACAATCATATCCTTCAGATTTGGGTAACGGGCCTATAAAGTCTACTGAGAGGTCTCGCCAGCGGCGTTCATGTACCGGTAGTTGCTTAAGTAAGCCTTGATATTTTAGGCGAGACGGTGTGATTCTATTACAGATATGGCAATTATATGTGTATTGAGTAATCGAGCATGTTTGGCCACCAATAATCTCGCGAAATCTCCGCGAAAACTTTATTCCGGCCGTGGTGTCCCCCACTCGGGTGATAATGACAATTCTTAATAAGTAAGAGCTTTGGGTCGTGAATATTTGGTACATAAATCAAGTTATCATAGTACAGTCGATTGCTTTTTATCTTACAACGAGAAAGATCAAGATGTTTAGAGCGATGAGGCCCGGGTCCCTGAAGGATTTTCATATAGTCTAGAACGTCAGTATCTTCGAGATAACTTCTGTCTAAGAGAGTTTTGATTTTTTCAGATACATTCGATACTTCGTTCGGAATAATAGATACATGATTCGAATTAATAGGCATACTATTCGGATTTTCGAGATTAATCGGAGAAAGTTCTAATTCTTGGGTTCGGATAATTTCTGGGTCGAGATTGTGCGGCTTCAAGACCGTCTGATGTTGCTGGTAGAGACGCTCATCTCCCTCTCTATTCGGGAGGTCTTCCGACCTTCGGGTTAATGCATCGGGTTTTGACCTCAATCGACCTGGTCGGTATGTGATGACAAAATTGAATCTGGACAGGAATTCTGACCAATTCGCTTGGCGTCTATTTAGGATTTTGGTAGACATAAAATACTCTAAATTTTTGTGGTCGGTTATGACTGATACAGGCTCTAAAGTTCCTTCTAGCTCGGATCGCCAATGCTCAGAAGCTGCGCCTATAGCCAAAAGTTCTTTGTCATAGATTTCGTAATTGATTTGGGCAGCATTTAAGCGTCCCGAAAAATATGCTATCAGATGTAGTATTTTATCGTCATCAAACTGTGAAAGAATTCCACCATGGGCCCAATCACTAGAGTCAACTTCGACGTAGCAACGTCGGTCAGGATCAAAATGTCTGAGAATAGGTGATTTGGTGAAGGCATTTTTAAGGGACGAGAATGCCCTTTGACGTATAGGAGACCAATTCCAGGGGATATGTTTTTTTGTTAGTTCAGTAAGGGGTCTGGCTAATGAGGAAAATTTTTTGATGAAGCGACGATAAAAGTTAGCAAAACCAAGGAAGGCTTGGACGTCTTTAATGCATGTAGGTGTCTTCCATGATTTCACGCATTCAACTTTTTGGAGGTTCATTTTAATACCTTCTTTGGATATCATTATGCCTAAATATTTGACTTCTGTAGCTTCAAATTGGCATTTTTTAATATCAAGTTGAAGGCCTGCTTCGCGAAGTTTGGTCAAAACGAGGTTCACGTGATGCCGATGTTCCTCTTTGGAATTACTGTAGATAAGAACGTCGTCAAGATATGCGGTACAGAAAACATCTAAATGCTCCTGAAGAGTATTATTGATGTAATTAATTCTGACAAAGTATTTCACGAGACCTGCAGCTGATTTTCTACCATCAACGACTCGAAGGACTCTTTGATGGCGCAGAGGATTAAGATGGATAGAGAGTTTTTGCACAAATTTTGAATCAATAGATCTGAATCCATTCCCCCCAGAATCAATAAAAGCACATGTTTTATAATTTAATGTTTGATTTTTGATTAAACAAGGTAGAACAAGTAAATTTATATTTTGAGAGGTATGTACAGATAGAAGCGATAATGGATTAATTTTTTCAACATCTCTTTGACTACAATGGTGACAATCATTGTAGCCTAATCTTTTAACTCCATTTCAATAGGATTAGTGTCATTCATCTCAATCTGGTGTAGGCTATTATTTCCGCGGCATTTACTTGCGCGATGTCCTGGCCGTCCACAACGCATGCACAGTTTTAACTGTAGTCGTCTTAATCTCTCTTCAGGTGTTATATGCCCGTCGGGACCTATATGGGATACATTAACATTGTCCAATATGATACTGCTGGAATGTAAGCTTAGGCTTATTACAGAAGAGCAGTGTAACATCATTGGATTCTCCCGTTTGAAAGATATTTTTGGGCCGGCAAATCTTCTTTTGAAGCGGCAGGGAATTTGAACCACTAGCAGGGTTAGGAATCGGATTACGGATTGATAAAACAGCCACTGGCTGAGTCGGATAATTCCCACGAGGGGTCAGGTCAGGTAGGATTGGATTTCTAGCACCCCGAATAGAAGGGCGCATCCAATCCAATCGGATTACACATTCTTTACAGAGTTTAACAAATTCGTCAAAATTGTAGACCTTGTTCATCAACTGCTGTTGCCCAATACATATGTTAAGGTTTGACGAGAGTCCACCTCGCATATAAGCAATCAGAGTTTTGTCATCAGATATGCACGATAGATTCTGCAATCTCCGAAATTCGGACAAATATGCTCCAAAGGGCTTGTTCCCTTGACGCAAACGAGAGAGAGCGTCACGAGCGTCCTCTTCTTCATTTGGGTTACGAAATGAAACGTCTAAAACGTTCCAAACCTCCGATAACGATTTAAACGAAAACAGACCATCATCTTGCAGGTACCTATCCAAAAAAGATTTAGGGCCAATACCTAAATTCTGGTAAATAAGAGTTATCTGGGATTGTAATGATACGTAATGATCTGAATTCTGTGCTAGCGCAATCCTAATTTGTTTTTGAAAGGCAGGATATAAAGTCCTGTCTTCCCCTGTTAACTTTTCATCAATTCGATACAATTCTGATTTTGGATTTGTGTTAGAGATCATTGAAGGCATTTCTGGATTATTAGCTTTCAAGCTCTCTATTATTGTTTCGGAAGACATTTGGATCATTTTTAAATGGTTTATAGTATTTTTGATGAAGAACAAGGCGTAGTTTTTCTTGCCATCTTCTTGGTGCTATTTTGAGTCCGTATATAGCTTTTTGAAGTTTGCAGACCAGATTTCCTGGCTTTTCACTACTATGAGATTGTTCAATAAAAATAGGTGTGTCTAAGTCAGCGTGTAGGAAAGCTGCGGTTATGTCATCGTGACGTAGATGAAGATCTTTTAGAGCTGGAAAGGCAAGTAACATTCGTAGTGTTGTTGGTGGTAATACATCAGCAAATGTATTTTCAGCGTATGGTTCTGAGAATCCTCTTGCACACCATCTTGCTTTAAACTGATTATCGGGTTTCACTTTGAGCGTCCATTTTCCTGTCATAATTTTCTCATTGACTTCTGAACGAGGAACCAGTGTCCAAACTTTATTTCGAGCCATGTTTTCCATTTCATTGTCCATGGCTTTATTACAATTTTCAGCATTAGATGCATTTATTGCGTTTTGGATTACTATGCGATTAGGAACGTGTAGTGAAAGTATTCTTGTCTGAAGTGGAAAGGAATTTTCGTGTACCCGGATATCTCGATGAACGATGGTCTTGTATGTTTGTGGGTTAAAGATGAGATGACCGCCTGAAAATTCTGTGCCAACGTATATGCCTTCTTGGGCCCTTGAGTTAAGTTTATTTTGACCAGGATTTAACCAGTTGGCTCGACAGCCAAAAGGGTACAGGCGTTTTATATCCGGCAGTTATTTATAGACAACGTGGAATGGTGATTTGGGGGCTATTTTATTAGGTGTAAAGTTGAGTATATTGATGACATCTGTCAGTATTAGTAGCCATAGCCGTACAGGTATGCCTGATTGCAGATGAAGAGCTCTCATTTTTTCTGTTTCCGGCACGTACTGTCCTTTCTACTATGCCATTTTGTTCTGGGGCATACGATGAGGATTTGTGCCATACGATGCCGTGATTGTAGAGAATTTCTTGTAGTTCTGTGTTTGAAAACTCGGTGCCAATATCTATGTGTAGTGTTTTTGGTGTGCAGTTATGATTTTTCTTTAGATATTCTAGAAATTGTCGAATTGGTAGGGACTGTTTTCTTGGAGTAAATGGGCCAGGCCCATTTCCATGACGTATACTTATCAACAGCAAGAAGGAAACAGGTAGCGTTTGGTACAGACGAGTCTGTTGCCACCGCTGAAAGTGATTTCTGTCCACCATCTAGGTCCATGTGAATTACTTCAGCAAAGTTATGTGCAGTTCGAAGAGAGCTGTTGCCTTTTTATCTCGTTATTTTTGTTCTTGTGCAGGTTTCACAATCTTCTGGAAGTTTATAGCCTGAAATATTGGCATGCTCTAACGCTGTAGTGAGGGCTTATTTGCTGGGATGGCCAAGTATGTTATGCCAGTTACGTTTAGTAGAGCTGTTGACGGACTTCACGGTGTTTATCGATTAAGGTTTCCAGATTAATTTTCCCGCTTCGCGCCGGAAGTATGCACAGGTTGAGCCATCTGGTCTTAGAAGTTCAATATCTTGATAGTTTTCGGGCCAGTGTATAGAGAAACCTTGTTTTTCTATTTGAGATGTGGACAGGATGCGAGTCGTTTTTCCTGGAAGATGAATAGCACCACTGAGTATTTCAAATTTACCGTCTAAAGTAGGGAGAAATATATCACCATGGCCGTTTGTGGTTATTTGACCACCTCCAGCCACACCAATTAATTGTGATGATTTAAAATAGGATGAAAAGTCTTTTATTTACCAGAAACATGAAAATCTGCGGCAGTGTCTAACTGATAGTAGGAAGAGTCTGAGGGATTATTTACAGATAGTATTTTAGATACATTGTTATTTTTATTCTGTTCTTTTTCAGCCCTTTTCTTTTTCCTACACTCGTTAATCGAGTGGCCAACATTTTGACAAAAGTTAGATTTAATATCAGAGGTATATTGTTTACTTGGAGTCTTATCTCCAGAAGTACCAGTGAGACATTCGGAAATAGTTTGTTCTAAGGAAAAGGATTTACAGCGAGCTACTAAGTCTGACCGTTTTGTGCTAAGATGATAGAGTAGAAGATTTTTGTATTGAATTTTCACATCGAAACTGACGTTTGTGTGCTCTCGAAGTTCATGTTGCCGTTTTTGAAATTGTTTTAAGTAGGCATTGGGAGTCACGTTGGTAGCCGGTTTGTAATTCCAGAACCGAGCGATGGCATTCAAGACTGAGGTATGGGAGTCAGCTTGTGATGAAATGGTAATTTCTTTAAGTATATTTTTTTTCGAGTCACTAGCTGCAGTTTTGTTATGTGGCGCAGATTCTCTCAATTTTGATGACCACCATTTCGACCATATTTTGATAGCTCTACTGTTTAGTGGATCCTTTCATAAAACTGCTGATGTTTGAGAGGGAGAGAGAGAGAGAGAAGTGTCTGCACAGATTCCTGCCAGTGCCGTCAATTTGACTTTGTGAGTTTTGGTATAGGTGACATTTCTGCCACGCTTTTCGGTCTTTCAGAGAGTGTCCAAATCTCTGTTTTCTTCTTCGATCCTTTAATTGAGTCTGTGACTTCGTTGGCAAGAGCAAAGGTGATGCCTAGTATAGCTAGGTCTTGTTGTGCCTCATAAGATGGCTTTTCTCCATCCTCAGGCATTGTAATGATGCGTGAGTTGCGGACTAAATTATGTAATTTAGGTTTAACACGGGAGCATGTAAGTTAATGTCGTAAAAAATTAGGATTTAAAGAATAGAGAGTTAATTGTCGCGAAAATGACGAAGGGTCATAACCTTTTGGAATGGAAAATAAGAGTGATGTGTAATTATTTACGCGATCTAAGTAAATACATATACACGGTGTCACGTGGTAAAGAGGTTAGGAATTAGATATGTACCCGTGCCACGCCCCACATAAGTTTTGGTTTCGCAGCGGGCTCACCAACCAAAGTTGATGCTCACCACCAATTCCCACACTTCTTTGAATTTCAGGCATATAAACCCCCAGATCTCACGCAATTTTGAAAATTTCAATTAAAAAAAATATGGATGATCAAGTAGAAACTGCTTGTGAATATATAAAATATAAATCAGATGTAAAACTAACTACGGCGGCGCGACAATTTCAAGTAACACGCGACCGTTTTCGGACACGAGCTCAACGAGGTTCAGGTAAGAGAGGCCTAAAAGTAGCGACAACGAGACATTTGGCTATTTAAAATATTTCCATTAATATCTAAATCTATTCAATGACCTGTATCAAGCTTGCGATATGTATTGAGCCTATTATGAACACAGTACTTTAAGTTTTTCGTCGAAGTTCATCATCGCTCGAAACGGCCCACATTGTAGGGAAGAACTGTGCAAGGTGTTTATAAAGCGCAATTACTACAAAAAGACTCTTCAATAAATTTCGAATGCCTTCGGTTCATGCCATTGGCGTGTCATCGACATACCAAACTTTCTCGGCTTTTTTTTTTTGCTTCTTAAAGTCCGAAACAGAGAGTGACTATGACTGGACCATCCAAGCCTCACAGCAACTATTAGGGAGCATTAACTTTGAAGTGATAATGACGGATAACGATCTAGCCCTGATGAACGCGATTAAAAAATATTATCCAAATACAAAAAACCTGCTTTGTAATTGGCATATTTGGAAATATATGATGGCCAAGCATGGCGGGTCCTTTAGCTCAAAGGAAGCATGGGATAACTGGGAGAAAGCATGGAAGTTAGTAGCTTAAGAAACTACGGATAATCATTCCAGAATGCTTGGATCGAGCTAAAATCTCGATCACCTCAAAGTCTTGTGTATTATGTTGAAAAGCAGTGGATGCCTTATAAAGAGGCATTCGCAAGCTCATATACCTCTAAGTACCGACATCTAGGACATTCTACGTCATCTAGAGCAGAAGGTGCCCATGCAAAAATTAAAGGCTATATTGAAGTTTCCACCTCCAATCTTTACACAGTCTTTGAGAAACTAAAAGATTCTCATATGACTGATGTTGGTGGAATTTCTGTACAAGTCGGACAGCAGCAACAAAAGATTGGACGGCGCTTTAGAAAGCCCAATTTTCCTACGTCAACTTAAAAGTATCACACAAAGCTTTGGTCATGGTAGCGGATATGATGGAAAATTTAAAATTAGACAAAGGTACGGTAATAAAGGATGTTAAAAATTATGTGCTAATATTATGCTTTATCACAGACAACAACCTTGGCGAATGCAGTCACAGTTTTAGTCGTGTTTGGGGTATTCCCTGTAAACATATTTTAGTTGATATGATGATTATCAACAAGCCTATTGAGGTTTCGGATTTTTGCCAGCATTGGCACCTGCGAAATCTTGGAGAAGTCAGCATTTCTTCTAATGTTGAACAAATGGCCGAAGAGCCAATTTCGGAGATGATTTCAAAACTAAAAGATGATATTTCTACATGGAATCCACATCAGCAGTCTGCTACTCGGATTCAGCTCGAAAGGATCCGTGATATAGGATGTCAAGGTAGCCTCGCAGCGATGTCATTAGGCATTCAGGAACCTAATTCAATTAGAGCAAAAGGTCGGCCAATGGGCACATCTAATAAAAGTTATGGAATAGGAATGTCTAGGAAAAGGAGCGCCATTGCAGAGAGTTCGACCCGAAGAGAAGCATCCGAATTTGAGCATATAGCTAATGCCGTTGGTGATTCCTCAAGACCATTGAAGAAATCACGGAGTTCACGAACATGTAGTAAATGTCATAGTCAAGGACATAATAGGAGAAACTGTTCAACGCTTAGGATAGTCGAGGAGAATGATGAATTGTAATCACAATTTTATAATCATTGTATTATGCCTACACAATTTCCCTAGATATTTGCCACACTATAACAGCAGTTTAGTTTTGTTAACTCGCATAAATCTTGATTGAATTTGATAGAATAAGAATTTTACTAAACCACCTTTTTCCTAGTCTAGAAATGAATTTTTCATTTTGTCTTGAAATAAATAATGAATAGAGTGAAGTTATAGAATTATGAAGCTTGTGCGAAATTATGAAAAGTCGGTCAGGTAGTGTAAGGCTGGCAGAAAAGTTATGTACGGGGAGTCGATATTATGAAGGTTATTAGTAGTGATTAGTAGTAGAAATTGACAAATAATAAGTATTGTAGAGTATTGATTGGCCCGAAAATTTTAAGGGCCAATTAAAGATTAAAATGGCCCAGAAGGTGAGAGGGGTGGGGGGCATTTAATTTTCTTAGAGGGGGCAAGTAACATTTCCCCATATTTATCGGGCGGTAAGCCAGAAAGCCAGAAGATCTTGCTCCTTTCCCTTTTCCTATCTTGATCGAGCATCTGCATATTCCTACTTTAATTCAGATATCTCTTCTTAAATTATAGTAGACCAATCCGTTCAAGCATGCAATGCGCTTGATCGTCATGTTACTCGTATTTAAACCCTTGTCCTCCCGTCACTGCTGGAATGTAAGCTTAGGCTTATTACAGAAGAGCAGTGTAACATCATTGGATTCTCCCGTTTGAAAGATAATTTTGGGCCGGCAAATCTTCTTTTGAGGCAGCTTGTATGACTTTTCTTTGATATGCCACACACCTCGGTCACTTTGATTTTAGAAAAACCACGCTGTATCATCCGTAGAATTTTACCGGGCTCATAGGTTGAGATATTCTTACCTCTTATATTTTCTTTTGGTAGATTAGCTACAGCAGTAGGTGTTTTAGGGGTTGTTCATAGATGGCTTAAAAGGAATGTCTCTTTGAGAAATTACGCGTTGCGATATCACGAGCCCTGACTTATTAGCGCTAACTGTATCTGAGAAGCTCCAATTAATAAAAGCACAGAGTTTTTCTTTTTGGTGATATGATCGGTTGAAACTATATTAAAATGTGGGGTTTATAGTGATGAATATACTGTCGTTGCTGCTGTTGCTGAATTATATAGTTTTTTTGTCGTTGCTGCTGAAAAAATCGAAAAAGGTTCTTTATTTCGTGAACTGCTTACTTTTTTGATTTTGGATCATAACAAGAATATCTACTGAGGGCGCGAAGAACCTATCCGATATGTCCGTATTACGATTCAATGTTGTTACTGGAACCTAATATTGTAGACTCAAGACATGGACAATAAAACTTCTAGGCCATTCAAAATGTTATGTGTTGTGAATCTATTTACATCTATCTTCGTTAAAAATAGTCATATCTAAAAATAAACGTACAAGAAAAAATCTTTACAAACTGCAGAATCTTTATTTTTCAACAGTGAATTGCGTAGTGACTTCCCATTTCACTTCGCCTCTGATGGAGCTACTTCCAAGTCGCTTCTGGATAAGCGTCCTAATTCGCTCCCGAAATTTAATGAGAGCTGCCTCGTCTCCAGTGACCCTTAACTTAAGGCTGGCTATACAAAGAGTATAGTGCACTTGCCAAAACTTTGCTTCATCAATATGAAGCGCCAAAGGATCCTTTTTGATTTCTTCAATCACATCATCTACCCCTTCTCCCAGATAACACATAAGTAAAATGAGACCTTGAGCAGTTGCAAAATGCACCCCCAAGGCAAACATAGATAGAGCAATTAGAGTGCAAAAAATCCGATCTATCCAGTGATACATGGAAGCCGATAGGATCGGTAAAATTAACATTATAGTGCTACTAAAAAGAGTAAGAAAGTGAGAAGGATTAGAAAGTATTGAGGGAAGGAAGGATATGCAAGAGTATCGCATTGTTTTTCCTATTCGAGCATGGTTTTTGAGGCCAAAAGCTGAAATAAGCGTTGCAATTATAGAGAGTATAGCTGCAGAGTCTATAGAGCTTAGTGATATCGGTTTTTGAGATTGAGAATGATGGATAGACGAATGAGGCCCTACATGCTCCAAGACGTGTCTTAGATTGTGGGATATAAGATCGAATCCCATAAATAGAAGAAAGACAGACATCGCAAAGCCAGCTAGGACTTCAGCACGTTCAAGACCGAACGGATGCCGAATTGAGGAGCGCTTCCAGACTTCAAAATTACAGAGCACATCAACTATGACGCAAATAGTTGCAGATATAGCGTCAAAGAAAATAAGATGAGATAGGGCTGTGAGTGCAAGAGAGCCAGCTGCAGAGTAATACACATACAGAGCCACAAAAGTATGACAAACACAACATGCGATTCGTCGTGTTTGTTCCTTAGACCTACTTGAGCACGCTTCTTTAAAAGTTGGGATAGGTAAGGAAGCCGGTAGTGCTAATGGAGCTCTTGGTGGTGGCTCAAGAAATATTTGGTGATGGGCACTTGCAGATGAATGTTTGTATCGATGACCGCGACGCTTGCCAACATTCTAATGGCAGATTGATTAGTTGGATATTCTCCACGTAAATAAAAAGGTACAGAGTGTTTGAAGTAGGTGAAGGTTACGGTACCATACAGAATTAGACATCAATGAATTCTCGGATATTAATTGTGGAGAGAAGTTAAATGGACTTGATAGTGACGGCGAATATGAATTAGATACTTGTGATGATCCATCACTGAATATTGACACTGGAGTATTCATTGATCCAAAATGGGCAGAGAATCCATCTGTTGTAGGTGAGAAGATATTCGGATTGAATGTAATGGTCGTGCGGACAGTTTTGACAGGTTCATCGATATGCTCAACATCGCCATCACCTTCATCGTCCTCGAGGGTGATCTTTGAATAGTCCGGCGTCAGGAACGGTTGTTTAGTAGTCATGGTTACAGATTTCAGCTACGTAACGTAAGTCCGTAGAATAGATGCTCAAAATCTCTAATTACTAGCTTCTTTTTGGCCATAAAAGGGTGAGGTGTTGGCTGATGTAAGAATATAGAGGGTTGACGCGTCAAGGGTTGAAATATTAAGGTTTGCTCCCTCTGCCTAGTGACCATAAAAAGCAAAAACAATTTAATCAATCAGCATAAATCGAAAATCTAGTGGGTATTAATTAACAATATATTGTATAGAAAATTAGCGAAAATATTTCTTCCCATAAACCATTACCTGATTAACCAATCTTTCGCTACAAGCGCTGAGAATCACTTCGGCCATCCACATGTGAATCTTGGGTTTTAGTGCCCTATTTATGAAATCTTTCCGGCAATTACAACAACATACATACATGCCAAGATGTTTCAGGTGTTTTCCAAGTGAGATTTATTAGGAACGGAACAATGGAAGAATGTCAGAAACTCTTCGTAAAGTGAGCAATTACTCGAACAATGACAAAGATATGTCTTCTGGTCATCGAAAATCTCTGTCTGGAAGTATTCTGTCTAAGCTATATTTCCTGAGAACAAATGGAGATAATCAAAGCTTGTTGAAAGATGGAGAGCCTACGACTTCCTCACCTTCAGTGCCTGAACCAGGAGGATCAGTGTCAGTTGAACGGTCCTTCTCCAAGAGGTCGACCCGTTCATTAGCTGTTGCGATGCAGCAAAAAAATAGGCGGAGGAAAGGATCATTAAGGAAAACAGCACTTCTTGGACGCGGAGCTCAACGAGAAAAGAAAGAAATGAAATCACCAACAGGTGAATTATTGGGGAGCAAATGGGTTAACAATAGTAAAAGTAATAATAATTATCATAGTGAGGACAACATTCGTAACTGCAACCCACCGCTATCAATATCAGGAGAACAACGATCAGTCAGTTACCTCGGCCTCGGCATATCTGATGTGCCCAGCCTAGAAGGATATACAATGAGAGATGAAAGCTGCCGTTTACCATCAATGACAACTACAGTACTTCCAATGGGAAAACCAGATCAACATGTGACTTTACCAAATACTGTGACAAGCCCTACGTTATCGTATACATCTACAACCACCGATGAAGATGAAATTGTAAGCATACATAATCATCGTTTTTCAACCATAAAATCTGGTTCAGCATCTGATTCCTACTTTCCTCCTGATGCATTGTCACGAGCACATCATCGGTCCGTTAAATATGCTAAATCTCCCTTGTCAATGGCAGGCTTGGCTCAGAATCCCTTACCAGCTATGGAGAATGCGTGGGATTATTCAGAGACTGAATGGTGGGGATGGGTCCTACTTTTTCTCACGTGGATTGTATTCGTTGTAGGTATGGGCTCCTGTCTTGGCGTGTGGAGTTGGGCCTGGGATGTAGGAGAGACACCATATGCTCCACCCGAACTAGAAGACGATCCGACTCTTCCCATTGTTGGCTATTATCCTGCCCTAATTATCTTAACCTCGGTAGTAGCGTGGGTATGGGTAACTGTTGCTTGGGTTGGCATGAAATATTTTCGCCATACAAAAATTAGTGGTGATTAAATTTTGGATATCAAAATAATGGAAATTCGAATAGCTAGAATAATTTATTCAATTTACTTCCAATAAAAAAAAATTATCGAGCTTTATCTATCTAATATGCATAGAAGTTGACTCTCATATTCGAACAAATGAGTGTACAATACATTGCTAATGAAATTTCTAAGCTCAAAAGTTACATTGGGGAAGGATTTTTTTCCCCAAAGTTTCGTCATTATAGGAGGGAGGACTGTAGTTTTTGGCAGGAGAATACAAATGTAGGTTTTTTTTTAAAATCTGAATTACCTGTGAGTCTGTGATTTTATTTAAAATACAGGGGGTTTTTTTTTAATGTTCGTATCCCAAACATATCATGGAATTGAAAAAAATACAGATTCAAAATCCTATCTATAGGAATAATGAACCCCTTTATGCCTCGATAATAGTCGCGTGTTTTATCACTATAGCAACCATGTTTGAAGCTTAACCAAATATCATATATCTTCAAAGACCATAACTTTGCAGCTCACAGACGTCCTCATATTTATGAAGGCCTCATGGATTTACTTAATTTTCAGGGGTGGTATTTACATGATAGCTTAACCTATAAATAAATTCATACGGGTCGTGTGGTCTCAATATGTTACCTTTTCTATGGTAACAATGGCTCTAACATAGCATCCAGCTCCAACGTTCCCGGATCATCAACTTCAATCTTTGAGCATATTTTCGGAAAGCTGAAAGACGCCGGCTTTAATCCAAGACAATCTTCTCTATTCGTGATAAAGACAAATCAGAGATCACAGCAACCATAAAGTTCAGCCGTGTATTAAATCACAATTTTGTTTCTGGCGCGCGAAATGAGCCATCAGGATGAGGCTCTAAAGTTCGGGGAAGAAATTAGCTCAAAAACAGTATTTATCTCAGAACGCTCAAGCACTGGTATCGATAATTTAAAATTTATTGGGGCTCATTTCTAACGCATCGTCCTAACGGTGACCATCGGTAAGGCTGGCGTTAATGTGCATCTTTCAACCTTCGACCTTGGAGTTTTAGAAATTCGGTGGTCTCGATACTGTCACTGAAGCTGAGCGCGTTGATTTCCTACAAATTTTCAGGCTGCGTTTTAACATTTACTCGATGATCCCAAACAAAAATAGGACAACATGCTCCGCCACGTAGATCTACTTTGATTGCATAAATGAAATTTATATTTGACGTTACTCTCGTAATTACTTTCGTCTCTAGGCATACCTCTATCTTAACTGGTATTCTTCTGAGTAATGAATATTACAGGCACAATCTTTAAATCTCAATGAACTTCTGATTCTCAAAGCCACTATGATCATCATTTCCTATTAGTGAAGAATTAAGCACGAAATTTTCTCATAGATTTAACCGCCCTGGGACTGATTTGGTTACTTGGATCCTAGTTTCATGATCTGTGCCTAAAACCTTGGGATATATGATAGCAATACTAGAGAAAAATCATCGTAAGGCCATATTTTCCTGGAGAAAACCTTTCAAGCGACAGTGGAAACGATTGCAGAGTTCCGAAGTCGACTCATAGAGTTTGCTACGCCTCCACACGAACCCACCCCAATGGACTTGTGCGTGTCATATATTCTTACTCGGCCGTTTCTAACTGTTTAAGCACATCTTTTTATGTTATGAAAAGCCAGCAGACCCTGCAAAGTTTTTCTTTGAAGTCCGTTGTCAAAGGTACTGTCCATTCTGGGTGGGTCCTCAGTTGGTTATCCGTGCTCAATTCCGAACAGTAGCAAAGGAGAGTTCTACAGTTGTTGAAGCTGAATTTGGCTTTGATACAGGGCCTAGAGACGATAAATTTGGAAATACTGAAGAGGGTAAGGATTCAGAGTATGAAGTTGAAGAACCACGAGAGTATTTTCGAAGAATCCAATCATCTTCGGATGAACTTAATGATATTGTCTAGGAACAGGGAGATAGGCTTAGCAGCAAGTAGTTTCAGGAATTTGGTAAAAGCAACGCCTCCGACATGACTCTCCTTGAAAAAAATATTCGGCTTACACGGAATAGGTCAACGCCAAGGACATGGTCACGAAACAGCCATCCTGCGACCTTATGCTCACAGATAGGATTCTGCCGTTGAAGCTTATGGTCTAAAAATATCTTAGATACTTCAAGTCCTAATTGAATAGAATGGAACCCTGAATTAATAAATTTTTTTTCGGACGCCGCGACATATTAACATGATGCGACAGGTAATACACAATTGATTAAAATGGGATCATTATGAAAGATGACTTTAAGGCACTATCCTCGGTGCAAATCTTCAAACATTTTGAAGCTTTGTTTTTGTTTTTCCACCTTTGAGTCGAAAAAAATAGTAAACAGGATTTAATGCGCTTGTTGTCGAACTTTACAAAACTTTAAAAGCCACTTTCAATCGGTGGAGTCGAAAAATATAACATGGGACAAGGTCCCGGTTTCCCCTCATACTCCGCTATCGATTATCGTCGGGAAAAAGCAAATATATTTCATAAAACGAGCATAAATTGTTCATTAGCCGTTCACTTACTTTATCTCTAGCTTTTCATAATAAAATCTGCCATCGCTTAGTCACAAAAGGGATAAAATGTACAAGTTCATTTGCTAATTTTTCATAGTTGAACGTGTAGTAATTGTTAGTTATTATTTTTTAATTTTTTTAATCATTATGCTCTGAAAAGAATTAACAATTCTAACATTTAAAAATAATCCGTATAGAAAGTCATATGTACAAGGAAGATTTTATTATAAAAAGCTAGAGATAAAGTAAGTGAACGGCTAATGAACAATTTTTGCACGTTTTATGAAATATATTTGCTATTCCCGACGACAAGCGATATCGGAGTAGGAGGGGAGGCCGGCGGTGAGTTTATCTTTCCTACTGAGAGTAGGTGGAGTGCCTACAAACAATTCACCAACATTGAAGAACAGGGAGGGACCAACATTACAAAACTACACAACTCACTCGGATCGGATGGTAGTGTGGTATGCCATCCAGGCCCTTGTCCTAAGTGGAGTCTGGGTAGCCTGGGCATCTACCCCACTTGAGACGGGAGATGGTTGGTTCGAATCCAACAAACCTAACCACATTTCACGCGGTGGATATTTACTGGATGGTGGAGGCATGTCTGGATAATCCAGGGTTTGTAATTTCCTTGGATGGATGTTAACGGTTGAGGGTTTGACCAATGGCGAAGAAAAAGTGATTGTACTTCGTAGTGGCATTTACAAATGGAATCTGAGGCATGAGTATATCGGATGAAAAAGTTGAATCATCTAAAATGTAAATAAACATTGTCACTGTGTCATAGCCTAGAGGCTACATACACGTTAATTGATTTAAAAAAAAAATTAAAAAAAGGACTTAAGATTTTCATCATGTTCTCTTGGAGGGGAAGCCATTAAGAAATTATAATTCCATCTACTATGGTAGGATACTGCTTCTATCTCTCGGATTTTTTTAATCATATTATTAGATCTTTTAATGGAACTCTGGCTCGTACTAAGTCGACTATACATTTATTTAGCTACATGCTATTTAATACGTGTATATTACACTATGGAGATGAATCAATGGTCTAAAGCTACATCTATTACTAGAAAGCACCACTAATCAGCTATATAGGATAAAGTCCCTTTTCAGAAGGTATTTATACCCCCTAATCTTATAGTGAGCTCTTTTGGAAGCTATACGATATATGAGCTCCTTTCAACTTCATAAAACCTTCTAGCAAGATGTCTATACCTAGCTCACGTCTCCGGCATATTTCGCTCTCTCTTTAATTGTCAGGTTTCTCATAGTAAATCCGGTCATTTAAAACGATTTGTCTACTTTAAAAATATATCTGGAGAAAATTGACGTTACCAATCTTTTTCTGCTCTCCTAGTAATCTTGAAATAGCTAGTTTAATTGATATGCTATATTCGACATCGATTTCTTGGTCTAATCATCACTTAGGATCAGCGATTCTTTGTTTTCGTCCTGCGATTCAACAACATTAGCCTTTACAGAGTCGTCATCAGATCAAGAGCTATTGAGACTAGGATCATCGTCGAATATTTCATCACTATTTTTAGTGAGTATATCACTGCCTTATATCCTTTGTTCTGGGCGGAGATTGAGTTGCTTTCCAACCCAGAATGGCTAACGTCTTTTACGACGGACCTCCAAGAAGAAAAGTACGAGATTCGAAAGGTCCACAAAGCAACATAGGGTATGTTTACAAAAAGATATTGACTCAGTAGAAGTGAACTGTATGCACATGTCTTCTGAATTGGATCGGTGTAGCACTCCTGGAAACTCTGTGGTTCAACCTTTGTGCTCCGCAAGATTTTTTATTGCTTCTTAAATGCTTTCCTCCAAGCTGTCTTGGCCAGTCAGTGACTGTTGCTGAGACTAGCAGATATTCGTTCGAGCATTTATGGCATCAGACGCGGAAAAAGAACTCAACAAACCAAATCAATTCTGGGACAATTTTATCGATGAAGATTCATACTTGACGACCCGCCAATGAGGCTCAATTATGATTTTCGTTTTAAGGACTCGTAACCTTTCAAGATTTGCTGAGCAAGCCCAAAGTTTTCATGATTCTAAAGCATACCAATAAATGAATAAGTAAGCCCATAAGCGAAAGTAATTCTGAGCACGGCACCAAGTATACAACTTGTTAATGCAGTCAAAATGGATCTACTCAGCAGAGCGGTAGGACCCCATTTTGGTCAGGTATCAAAGCGTGCATGTTAAATTGACGGCTAAAAATCCTAAGAATATCTTTTTTGTATTATCTAGTAACTGGAACTTTGTCTTTGAGTTTAGAATCTCTCAGTAGTTGACAAATTTCACTAGCTGTATTTATTAAGCATCTATCTCTAGTATACTCAAGAGATTTTTCGGACAGTTGATTATCAACGTAAACAATTTGGTTTGTATGAAGTAAAATCACAAACAATCAACGAGCGTCAAGATCTACCCTTAAGCTTAATCTACTGGTGTAGTGAAATCTTTTCATTTAGCACCGATCGCGAAGGCTTATTTTCTCAGAGTCCTCGTTCCAAACAGTATCCTGACAGCAGTGAAAGACATATGAAGGAGTGGCTATCTTTTCAATATTTGCTTGTCGGAAGCGGTGGCAACCTGCCTTCCGGATAAAGCCGACACGTTCGGAAGTTGCTTGATTGAGGTGACTCAAATCAACATTGTCATTTCTCTACATGAATTGTCCGGAAAAGACAGGATGTTGGTTGAGGTCAAAAGTGTAATGAAAATCAAGCAATTTGGTTTAGCTCTAATAGAATCAAAGTGACATTGTAATAGGAAATCGGATCAAGATGGTAAAAACTCACAGCATGACTCCATGTTTTGGTTTCATTTATGAGGCTGATCCATTAGTCCAACTCGGAAAGGTCGTACTTCTTTGTATCCTCCTTGCTGTGCTTCTTACACGACTTCATTCTCCTACATTGGTCATCGAATGTTTCATTGCTTCCATCAATAATGCAAGCGTACTATGAGCAATACATAATTGTCGCCTCCAATACAAAAAGACGGGTTGTGGTTCCGCATAATCCTTCCAGGAATTGATGAGAGCTGAGAAACACGATACTTGTGGGAAGTGAACTATGTAGATGTAAGGTTAGTAGTGATCACGATATGATGATAATCTTTGATTCGGTTGCATATCAATTCGCTTTTTCTCTACATTATTTGCACAATTCCGAAATAAGATATTGTTAATGCTAGGGCTAAATTATGGCTTTTAAATTAAGCATGGGTGTGTAAAATTGGCCAGGGTGTGAGGCAAGGAAATGCTAGAAAACTCATGTGAGTGCAAATATTTCCAGGGTGCATTATGGTTCCTCATTTTTCCAAACATCCCTTAAAGCGAAGATAAAAATCCACACGCACGTGACATCCTACGTATAATGCGCTGAATCGTCTAATTACAAATACGTTCCAAACTCCATCGACAGAAAACCACATGCAAGTGATACTAAGAGTTAAAAAGTTGTCAAGATAATAACAAAAAAAGCACAACTTCAAGCTTATGTTGAAGAATATTCCATCGCAAATTTTCCCCATATATCTATCTCTTGAAACTAGGGTTAAAGTCCACTTAAACACTAGCGGAAATAATTATCCCTATACAGGAAATATGGCTGTGTGTCATCTCGAAATAAAAAATTTATTAAAATAACTAAAAATATATATCGAATTTTCTAGAAAACTAATCATCTAATTTTCAGATTTTAAGAGGAAAATTCGAGGCAAAGAGTTTATAGTATAGTACCGAAAAAATATTTTTAAAACTACATCTCGATCTCTTTTAATATTTGTTTCGATGCTTCCCAGCTCTGAAAATTCCGTCCTAGAGGATACGCATTGACGACCATATCTATGATCGCTTCGTCGAGGAATAGGATGTGATCCCAAACATATATTCAGTACCAATACAAGAACTTTGGTTTCACCGAGATAGTAATGGGACCGAGTCCTCGTTCTTCTATTATCTTTGGGTTTAATTTGGATCGCTTTTTAAGCATGCCAATAAAATAGCTAGAGACCAACATTGAGCCAGACTTGCTGAATAGCTTGATCTCAGTACTATCCTTGTCATATCCAAAAAAATATTGGATTAAAATTAGCTACTGAAATGGATTGTAAAAACTGCTCAAGTACGTCTTTTTTCATACCGGCAAGGGTAGAAATTGGCGCATGATCAATAGTATTCACTGCTACAAGGAGGTAGCCAAATGGCACAGCTATTTAGTCAAGCTCGGAAAGTACTGCGTACAAGTCCATACCTATAAGAAAGAAGTACATTAGAATCAAATTGCTTTTACAATTGAGTCTTTCTATCTGATGTCAGTCCTGCTTGTTTTTTTCAGTCGATTTCAGCCATTGAGCACTGTCTTGAAAGAAATAGTAACAACAAGTAATATTTGGTTCTTTTTGAACATGCAATTTGACGGAATTTGTAACCCATTACCACATGAACTAATTTAATAAGTAGTCCGATGACGTAGCTGAGCGGTTTTGATTGAGAATGTTGTCGCTAGTTGTCTCAAGTGATGGCCCAAAACCGATAGGTAACCTGTCGAGATCGAATGTGTATAATACATCGATTTTCTTGATTAAACTCTTAACACATTGAGCGTTAGTTCTGGTTATGAAGTTAGTGTGATAAAAAGTATAATTTACATTAATTTCTGAGTGAGAATAAGTCTTGATTACGTGCAAAAAACTATCAGAATCATCAACCTTAGATACATAGTGAGAGATGTCGCTCTTTTAACTATGCTTGAGGCATATTTTCTGCATTTTGCCTTGTTTGCTGACTCGGAACTCTTCAATGGGGCGTTCTAGACGGTAGTTTGAGCAATACTGTGTTGTTAGGGAATCCATTTTGAGTAAAGTTTCTGATAAATAATAGCATAATTTCATACGATGTGGTATTGTATAGTAAATAGTATCGTGATAATAAAAACACGTTGTGCTGTATTATTTTCTTCATGCGTGATGCGACTTGTATCGATAATTAAGATTACCAAAACCAATTAAGTGCTTTACCTTCATTACAAATTTTACTAAAATCCAGATCACGTTCGTGTGAATCTTATCTACGCTTTACGGTTCATAATTTTTCCATGAGCTTTAACGAATCATCCTATCGTTCGTTTATCACGTACTTGCCATAGCGTATGCAGTTTAGCCAGAGTGGAACATCCTTACGATTATATATATTTTGAAGACTCAATATTTTCCAAAATTATGTAATCTAAATGAGAATAGTTGTTGAATATTTTAGATGAACGTCTACACATAAATATATATATAAATATATAAATATATAAATATGTATGTATATAAGTATGTGTGTTTCATTTCTCTAGATAACAAACATTTCATTACCTGCTAGATTACGTGACAAACAGACATATTTTTTTGTTTTTTTGAAAAAAAAAAAAAAAACTAGAGCATATTATCTCATATACCTATTGCCCGTCTGACTTTATGTGTTATAAGTAAAAATCTTGAGCTCCTTCCAAAACAACCCAGGTATCGTAGATGTTCCTAACTGAACAAAATTGTGTAAATCCAAGAAAAATATACATGTAATCAAAAAATATTTGATCAAGATGGATGTAACGATCATCAAGATAAATAGCGAAGGGCAATAAGATCTTCATTCGATATCGTGGCACTAGAAAGACTGATAAAGAGAAATAGTGAAGACAGCATGCCAATATAAGCACGGGTATTAACGACATCAAGCTTGGAAAAAAGTTTAAAAAATTTAAAGAAATCCCAAAGAAACCCCTTTTCCCCCGTGCCAAAAAAAAAATCATCAATACGCCTTCCCAGTTTCTGTCCGCTCTTGATAATATTTCAATAGACAAGACAGATTTTTTGCTCCAAAATAAAAACACGCAAGACATTCAAATGTTGATAATCATTGATTTGATTTGTTCCTTTTTGGTTCAGTGAGGATTTTTTACTGTCTTATTTGTTCTGGTGATAAGCTAGAGTTGCTTTCATCAAAAGTCACAAGTTGATTCAAGTCCATTTCTGAATGTTCTACAAATCCCGGGGAAGCAATTGAGAGATTGAGGTTATGTTTTGAATACATCTCATTTAAACCAGTTCCATCGTCTGATAAGTTGGAATACCCAGGAGTCATTGCGTATGGATCAGTGGATGGGCTACGATGCATCATAGCAAGTGGCGGAGATTGATTGACAATTGCTGGATCAGCATGGCTCATAAATGATAGAGGTGAGCCGATAGGCTGAACAAGAGACCCCGTTCGATCAATTATTGGTGTGGGAGATAGATAAGAAACACCGGTCGGCGTTGAAGTGCTGAAAGAGCTACCTAACGCAGCGGAGTCGGGGCCATTTTGGAAGAAACCAGGACTTGCAAAATCTGAAGGAGAATTAATTGTTGTGGCTGAAAGAGGATATTGTCTGAAATCCATGCCATAGCCAGTTGATGTGTCGATTCTTAGATTGGGTCCTAGAGCTTCTAGAGAGTTTGTTTGTTGGGGGACCGGTGAGTAAACATCGGGATTATTTGATGACTGGTTGTCATTTGGTTGTTGAACAAAAAATGAAGGAATATGGCTTTTAAATGTGGAGAAATCGATAGCCGTTGGAACTGAGCGACTTCTTTGACGTTTATGACCCGAGCCTCGTTGGCTAGCGTGAAGATTCACTCCCCAGCCTTCTTGATACATACCAACATGAGGGGGTGCACTGTAGTTGGGTTGAGATGATGGTCGTTGACCACTTGGAGAAACTGGAGCTGAGACAGAAAGATGTTGTTGTTCTTCATATATATCGTGACGGTGTATGAAAGGATCCAATGAAACTAGTTTTGCTAATTGACCTGAGAGAACCTTAGGATGGCCTCCTAGATGATGAATCAATGTTTGAGAGGCTTGTTGGTCTTCAGTGAAGTCACCACACTGAAAGAATCCACCAGATCCAGAGGAGTCCATAAAGAAGTTAGGTGGTCGGGTAAGTTCCACCACTAGGCCTGCAGGCTTTGTCATGTTTACTTCCCCAGTTTCCAGGGATACATTTTTAATGTATGAAAAAGGATATTCAATTTTATATCCAGCTTGGTCGTTGTTAATGTAATATGTCATGGTACGTTTTTCAGGAGAGTAGAAAACAATTAAATCCATGGCATTCTGTCCAATTCGTCTCCATGACCCGATACTTAGAGATCTACAGTTAAGATGATGAATCACTGAAGATAATTAATATATTGATATAAAATATTAAAGAGGAATTCATACCAACTTTGTTGTGAGTACCCTGCTCACTTCCCATCATTAAACCATTACCACCGTATGGTAAAAGTCCACACCGGCTAGGATAACCTCCAGACAGCCCCTTTCCATCATCCATAGGATGCATAGCTAAATAATATCGCATTGAATCAGGGATTGCATCACAGTCTTCACCTGTTTCAATACTTTTCTTTGCCAATAACTTTATTTTGGCTCGTCTAAGATATAGAATCAATTTCTGAAATATCTTAATGACAACGAAGAAAATTACTCACCGATTTTGAAACCATATTTGAACCGATCTCTCGGTCATGTTGATGTCCTCGGCAATTCTTTCCCGGACTGTAGCGTTTGGCGTTGGATTCTTATTGAACTCCATCTCGAGGGTAACTAGTTGGTCTTGAGTAGCGCGTTGTCTTTTTTGGTTTTTCTGTTGTTGAGTGAGAGTAGATTTCCTCGGAGGTCTTCGAGACATTGTGGTATTACAAGCGTTGATAGATGATGTTGGGCTTGGAGTCGATGCCATATTGAGGTATCCGTCTTCGGGAAACATATCATAAGCCCTGTTTGCGAAAATATCAGTATCGTAGTTTACACCCATATGAGTAAATAAATAAATATATGTTTTTTTTTCGAATTAGTAGGGAAAGGATATTAAGCCTCACATCCAGATTGAGCGAGATTCCCTGTCGACGCACCGAAGTGGGTAGGTAAGTTGCCAGTGATTAATAGAGTCGCAAAAGTTTGTATTATTCCTATATTTAACTGCTGGAGTGGGTCAATGAGTAGCGGCTTTTGAACCCAATACTCTATGACAAAAATAAAATTTGTGGAGATCAATAGAAGAGGCAATATTGAAGACTCAAGAAAATGGAGACAACGATAATCGAATCAAAATGATGGAAAAAATGGAAATAAAGAAGAAACAAGATAAATATTCGACGTAGTAGTGTCAGCAAATATGCCGCCGGATGCGTGGAGAACCGTAGTTGGATAATAAATGAGTGCGGTGGACGAATGGCAGATATCCGGAAGGAAAGTGAATGAACAAATCAGCCCGAAGAGAGTGGCGGGAAAAAGATGATCTTAAAGAGCGAAGAAGAACAACCGCAGAGAAAACGAAGAGAAGCAGAAGCTCTGATAGCGACAGTGAGGTTTAAAGTTGGGAAGAGTATAAGGAGTAGCACAGGCGGGACTAGTAGGTTAAGAGACGTTGGCGCGTTACTGAAAATGGACTATTATTATGGGCCAGTTCCTAGGAGCCGGGGGGGTGGAGGGCACATCTGTGGGCTTCGTTACTAAGCGACCGCAACGATGCTGCTGGAGCCCATCCAGCCAGTCAAACAGGCAGACAACGCGAAACTAGACAAGTCAAGACAAGATCTCCTCTTCCCTGTCCCCTGGACTGGCTGGCACCTCTTGCAAACCCCTGAGGTATCCGCATGACCAGTCAGTGAGTGACTGAGTTGGGTGCATGATTAGTCGCCGTGTTTCTGCTTCTTCCGTCTCTTATTCGGGCTCCACGCCATGAGTCAAGCCGGCTGCACTCTTGAAATAGGCATTGAGGCCGATTCAGATGACAGTTCCATGGAACTAGATTGGAAGCATTTTGATTTTCTCTTGACCAGGTCATCTAAGTCGGTTACAACGCCGGCGGCAGAGCAAGACGAACAAGCAGACCTCAACGACGACAACGATGAAGAGGAGGAAGACATCGGGATAGATCACCTCGTGCTTGCAGGCCGCCTTGACTTGGAGAATCCCCCCCCCCCGTGTATCCCTTAACTCTGCCCTCTAACCCTACCTTTCTTTACAAAAAACTAACTACTTACTGACTAACTAACTAACTAACCAGTTCCCCCAGCCAGTTCCCCCGGTGTATGGATGAACTGAAGACTGGAGTTCTCAATGGCCATGACTCGACATGAATTATCAGAATAATTCAGAAACAAAGGAACTTCCTGAATTTCCAGACCATGCCATGAGGTTCGGCTGATGCGAACTAGTTAATCCTATCTTTTTCACATATAAAACACGGTTACTTTAATTATTACAGCCAAGACATGTACATTCGCGTCCAAGTGGGTCGTGTCAGTGACTAAGCCCGAATAGGAATAGCGGGTAACCTAAATGAAGATAATTCGGCACGACACAGGAGAAAACAGCGAACCCCTGTCGATTGTCCACCCTTCTTGTCCGATTTTAGGCCGTTCTCACCAAACATTCTTCTCCTAGCGGTTACTAGTCAGTCAATCAGTTAACTAGTCCGCGATGGATTCATTTATAGATTCAGCGGTACGCAGGGAACTGAGTAGCAGTAGCAGCAGCAGCAGCTATTGCTAAATTAATTGATGTTTTGCTCGTTCGATTCTCCTGCGTTCGTTCGACGATTCCTTCCTTCCTCATCCCTGGTCATTAGTATTTTCTACAGCTTCTAAAATAAACAATGAAATCATCGCATCTCCCAAGACGTTAGAGTTCTCATCGAGGGAATTCGATAAGATCCCTTTCACAAATACGACTCAGCGGTGCCCTGCGGCGTAGGGTCAGAAGACTCCTCCACTACCACTAACACCTTCTCATCCTCTTCCTCTTCCTCCTCCTCTTCCTCCTCCTCATCCTCCGTTCTCTTTTGAAGGTTTCTTTTTCTGAGGAGGGAAAGAAAGTAAGGAAGAAAGTGAGTACAAAAGACTGGAAGAAAGAATCAAGTCGTTCCCTATATTCTCACTAGCATCGATAACGATAAATGTCTACAGCTTAAAATGTCTCATCTCTCCATCCCTGTCGCCCCCCAGTCAGTCAGTCAGTCCGCAGCCTTTGCCGGGCGTGTGTCGCGCCCCAAAACGAATCCTCTATGGAAAAAAAAAAGATAAACAAATCGTCATTTGTCATGGTATGTGTTTCATAATTCGCGTATTTTAGTGTTTCCCCACTCGCTAATTGCGGGTCATGCATAAATGGCACTAACTATTTACGTCTAGCCCATGCTTAACCGATCCGCGCATTGAGCTGGATTACATTTCTTCTGCATGAATTCCGATGCAGAGACCTTATGTTCCTGCATTGTGCCTTAGAAGAATCGTTGTTTTTTTTGCTTTTTTTTGACAGTTCTTTCTTTGGCCCTAGTCACGTCAACCTGGGCAATTTTCTCACAGCTAGATACCCATGTTAAATTCAGGCTAGAGCTGTCAGCATGTAGGTAATAACTTCGTAGTGAGTCGTTGAAAATATGTTTGTCCGCAGTCAGTTGCAAATGCTACTAAATTTAAATCCAATTTGACGTCTGCTCCATTTGCCAGTCCCGCACTCCAGATGTCAGATTTCAGATTTTCGAAATTCCATTTGCATCCCCTTTTTATTCTTTCTATTCTTTTTTTGTTTTATTTTATTTTTTTTTTTCCTTATTCTTCAGGGACCATGCATCACTCGGTGACTTGGGCTAGGGAGAAAAGGAAAATAAAAAAAGGGGAGGGGTATGGATGGTCGCGGGGGGGGGTGGAGGGAAAGGAAAGACACGGATTCACAGGCATTCGAGGGAACTAAAAAAACTCACCGACCTCCCACTATTACTTTTCTGATATTTACCGAGATGTAAAGATTCAATTATTTGTCTCCCCACACTCCCCCTTTCCCCCCCGTCGATAAAGTTGAAAAACACCGAAATCTCCCCAGAACCATATCCCACTGGTATCGGATCTTTTAGACCATTGTGAGATTCAATACAGCACATAGTAATTATAAATATTGCATATTTTCTCTAAAAAAAGTCAAACGGTAGAGCAGATGGACACTATACATATCGCGCTATGAAATTGTTGGCTCTCCAAATCCACCAAATCCAACTGACCGAGATATTTAGCTTAGGACTCCTTAGCTGGTACTAAGACTTACTAGTAATCACTGTTCTCATCACATTTGCAGCCAACACTTATTCGCTTTGTCAATTAATTATTGAGCACGGGGGCGTCTCTTCGTTTCCAGAAAGAAAAAAACCCCCCCCCCCTAATTAGTGGCTGTGAATTTCCTGGATGAGATATTACAGCTTTATAGTCTAAACCGGCATAAAACGTCTATAATGTCCATTCTGCATTATATAAATAAAACTCATTTGACGACAACTATCTCTCTGCACTGTCGTGTATTAACCTGACAGTCCTGATATAGCATATTTGGCTATTCTTGATAATGGCTGGCTCATTCTATGGATTTTCAGGCGTTGTTCACATGTGTAATATAACCTGGAAATGAATCATCTTATACTCGCTCGATTTTCTCGAACCTAAACGTGATGTTCAACCTTAAACTCTCAATTAACGAGTTTTCTGAGTATGCTATTTTCCACTGTTCAATTTTTGGCCAGGATTCAATTCGAATTTAAACACTTTTGTTTCCGTGGTTGGGTATCAACACCCTCAATAAGTAATATCTTTTCCTTTATCTCTGGTTCCTACTATTCAGAAGTGATTTTGCTAACCGCAAGCCTACTACCAAGATTATTGCACTGATCAGGACACTTCTGGAAACTTTCGCAATAGTTCGACCTTAATGATTATTTAGTTTTTGATATTCTTTTATCATTGAATGTTGATTTCTACGTCATAATCTTGCCCCATAAGAATCAAAGCATTAGTTTATTTGAAGACCTAGTCACTTCGTCTCCTTTTTATTAAAACGAAAGCAAAACTATCTGACTAGAATATTAGCTTTATTGATCTGAGTTTTCTATCCCTTACATTTCCCTGTAAATTCCACCACCTATGTTATCCTGTAATCAAATTTAAAAAAGTTGTTTTCTCCACAGTCTATAGCAATGCATCCTATTTCCTGGGGTAGTGTAGTCAGCCTTTTGGTGCTAATCCGTTTATCCCTTCAACTAAAATCCTACAATCACTCATAGATGATGTGGCTAAGCATTAGCTCATGCTATTTTCAGCTTTCGAAGGTACTCTTTAGATAATAAATGACGAAAAGGTTTGGTGAGGTAGGCGAGCCTTGGAATGTTGTGATCTTAGTCATGTCTTTCTCAGCAATGATTTCATCAATCACCTGTTGAATTAATTTGTCGTTTTGGTTGTCAAAACTAATTCGCTGCTCACGATAAATATTTACATATGTATTCTAGAATCCGCATTGCTACACGACAATTCTCACAAAAGCTAATAAGAATATACTGTTGAGGGAGAGGCTCATCAAAAATACATAGAAAAAATACTCGTATCGACTGGCTCTAGCTGTATACCTCGCCAGTGAAATCATTGCATAAGTCTAAGGAAGGCACTAATCACTTTTTTTGAGTATTGTTTACAAGTTTAATTTAAATTCCTTTCTCTGTTTACTAGAGAATCATCAATGGAGCACATGGAGCAGCACTTGAAGCATAGCCGCAAGGTAGAATTCGTAATGAGACTGATAGAATTAAAAGATGAACTATTCAATTATAAGTTTTTGACAAAAGGGCCTTTGTAAAAAACCGAGGTTGCGAGGGTGACGGTTTTTAGTTGACTACGTCAGCGTAACGTCGTTCTGAACAATTATGAAAGGATCAAGTGGAAAACGCGCTATTTCAAACTAGAAATTGATTTACATCATGTGATGACTCAAGGATCTACCATCAATAGTAACACCTGAAAAAAAAAAGGCGTTACTGAATTTAAAGTAAACCTCAGCCTCGCCGCTCAACCAATAGGAGAGAGAAATAGATTGGACGGAACTCATAAGATGACGTTATCGGTCTACAGTAACTAAGAGCAATAGCCCAGGAACAGTGAAGCGTAGGTCTTTGTTTTGTTTACAGTTCAACAGTCACACACAGCTGTGTTGTGCAATTTTTCTCTGACTCAAAATCATTGTTGTCGCAAACTAGTTTTTATATATATTACTTCATGAAGTAAGTAACTAATGCTTGTGTCATTGCTTACTTGCTTTAACTTAAGTCCTTGAGTATATTACCGCACATTTTATCACTAAATAACAAAAAATTGCTACGAGGAAGAGCATGCGCTCTATCCAACGAAGGTTTGAACTCAACTATTCGATATCCAAAATTTATTTTCAAATTAAAATACCCTATCAACTATATGGTCAAACACCTACTCACAGCACGTCAATTCCACATCTTTTATAATGATTGCAGTGTTGTTAAACTCTATGAACATGAGACCATGATGGGGCCTTGTGAAGGGCAAGTGCGAAATCGGACAAGCACGAAAGCTATGCCAAGAAATAATCTATATTTATCTACGGTTTTACACAGGAAAGAAACAATATAACTATATACAATAAAGGAAAACGGTAGGTGATTCCCGTCTGAGATTGGTATTCCTAATCGGATGTTACAGGCTATGCCTGATTGTTAGTATTTGGGCCTTAGGCACCAAATGGCTTCTTAAATTATAAACCGCATTTAGCTTAGCGCGGGACTGACAGAACGGGTTCACTCGGTTATACAAATCACTCGCTTATACGAATCACTCGCTTAGAATCACTCGTTCAGAGTAATCACTCGCTTAGAGGAGTAGGACGGGATGCTACGGGAAAAGTATATAGAACACCTATTGGCATTACCTATAGAACCATAGAAAAATTATAGATATTCTTTTAGGAATTGTTCTCGTGCACTGTTCGATTGCTCTCGTCCCATAACATCGGGATGCACTTATCTGAGTGATCCTGCATGTTCGAACAAGTCTGTCCAATTTGGGAGACACTTGTCGAGAGTGTTCTGGTCTTACTCTTGATTGACCTTGCCCTTGTCCTTTATCTCACATAGAACGTATACCACGTGACTGCTGGGAGACCAACTCCCAGTCAATTACAAATCGGGCCTAGCCCGTAACAGGCCTGAAGTTCATCCTGTGCTCTATTACTGGTTCAAGCCTCAATGTAAAAAAGCTCTTAATTGAACCTCTACGAGCATTCCAAAAAAAATGGGTAATGAGTGACAAATGTAATGTTTAGGGTAAAAGGTCGACCCGAAGGTGCTATGCAAGTATTAACATAGGTAACAACATTTGGCTACTAGTTTTTGGGCTATCTAGATTAAAATTCGAAAAAAGAATATGGCACAAAAAGCACAAGAAGAGACACTACTCTGCTCGGGCACGAACCCTTGCACCTACCTTTTGGTTCAGCCGTATCCTACCCTAAGAACAACCTTATTCTTAAATAGAGCTCAAAATAGGATAGTAGATGATGGTAATAATACTTTTTTAAAGAGGTAAATAATCTAGCTAGGAAGTTGAAATGGACAACGGATCGATACTCAAACGGTTCATTAAAAGTAAAGCAAGATCTTTCATGTAGAGCTGGGATAGTAAAATAAGCATATAATTCCACTTAAATATGAGAATGAGCTTGCCTATGCAGTTGCGAGAGGAAAATATTGATGTTCAGCTCGAAAACTTTAATTTCAATTTATGACAAGAGAAAGATCCTGATCTGCAAGAAAACCTAAATAAAAATTTGAAACTTCTTGAGAGCTTTATTGTATGCTACAGTAAGATTAATACTGATTATACTTCTATAGAATATGGCAGTTTGTGAATTTTTCGAGCCTAATTCTTCATTTTTACCTTGGATGTAATTTAAGTAACTCATTTTCATCATTAATCTAAAATAATATATATAGAGCTCTCCTCTCATTGTATCCTCGATAGTATATCCAAATCACTCTTGAAGTAATTCATAATAAAGGATTATATGTAGATGCGTATGCTTTTCAGAAAATTTTTTTTTTTTTTTTTTTTTCTACGAAACGGCCGCCCTCCTGGGCCTATTAGCTCCCTCATTGCCTCTTTGCTCGGAACCCCTAAAGGTGCCGACACACTATTCGAATGGCTTGAAAAAGCTGATTTTTTTTTCGTAAACATTTGTAATCGATAAGAGTATAGTTCTGTTTCATTTTATGTGTTTGTTGGTCAGTATGTTATGTTGTTCTATCTAACACTTGGGAAAACCCTCTAAAAAACTTTTGAGGACATCCACTGACAGTGGTATAGGCCTTTCTTTAATTTATATTAGATTAGAAGCTGGCTGTTTCACACAACGCCTCACAACATGTATGTATTTGCTTAGACATGCTTATCGCTCTAGAGCTTCGGCTCTAGCGTCATATGTGCCTAGATAGGATAAGAGTTTAACCTGTCGATCACGTGAAACTTGTACTTGGACGTTAAATAGTAAAAAAAAAAATCAGAAAACTCTTTGATCATGTGAATGCACGGACCGGCTACATGGCTCTGGTGCAAGGCTGAAATCTACTCAGATTTAGAAAGTATCATAAACAAATTTGTCAAAATTCCCAAAATATCACTTTTCATTTATATATAGCAAATAGCTTCTCTACCCGTGACTGGCATACTGCTCCTTAGTAGAGCAGATAGTAGTGACATGTCTGTATTGAGTGGAGGTTTGGGTCACAATCATTGTATGTAATAGTCATAGCAATGTGTGCAATTGATTAATTGATTAATTGCCCTGTTAATAGAGGAAAAAAATATATGACTTTCCCCCCCCTAAAAAGCTAGTAACTCCATGAACTTATCAATGTGAGACTTTTAATTTTATTTATTGAAAGATTTCCCTCGTGTTAGACTTTTTTTTTTAAAAAAAGAAATCGTGGAGAATTAAAAACTACTTGTGTATTGAGTATAGTTATCTTCCAGTGTCTATGCGCCCTTTTTAGTAGAATTTTGTAAAATCTTCTGGGGGAATTGGCCAGCGCAACCCTTTCTTTCCTACTTCTGAATGACTTGATCTACTGAGATCTATCTCGAAATTCTTGGAGTTAACTTCAAGTGGTGGGAGTACACCTGGAACAGAAAGTTCTCGTTAACAACAAAATACTTAGAATCGTTATGTAAACACACTGTCGAGATAACAGTTCAAGACAGTTAGGAGATCTTTCTTTATTACTAGGTAGATAGTCAAAGTCAGAGGTGCTTGTTGTAGCTAAAATGACATCTGAGGAACGGCTTAAATTGCCAGATTTTTTTCTGCTTGGGAGACACGCCAACAACTACGCGAGGGAGTCATATAAAAGTTTGGGGAAAGAAATTGACATCTCACATCTGTTTAATAGTCTAATCCTAATTAACAACACTTCGAAGTGCACCTCTTCCACTTGCTCTGGCCCGGCTGACTGTTGCTCTTCCTCGAGCTAATCCGACTCCTCTTCCCTTCACACCCCGACTTCGGAACATGGGGGCATTTCTGTTCAATGTTAAAAACAAACGAGTTAGATGACACTTTTTTGGGTCGCAGAAGAGAGTAAGATAAGTAGCCCAAAGGGCACACAAATCTCGGACGGGTATGAGGAAATCTTAACAGCGAGATATCTGCCTACCGAAGCATGTCTGGTACAATGAAGAAACGAACGTGAGATCCACGTATAAACACTTGATCCAAATGACTTACTCGTCCATCGCGAGCTGTGACCGTAATATCTTTAAGTTGAACGTTCATGTTGTCCTCAGCTACCGTCGCAAAGCGTCAGATACAAAAGTCGTCCCGATATGATGAAATATCTGCCATATCATGTAGTAAATAGACTCAAATCAACACACCTTCCAGCAGTTTACCTCGATAGACTTGACCCGTAGTTAACTCAAGTGTTACAATATGTCCCTAAAGCGCAAATGGTTAGTCTGAAATCAAAAATGAAGGGAAAAGGCATCAGACCGACCTGTGCTTCGTTTAACAACTTAATAGGAATTCCAATGGTACTCGTCATGTTGTTTTAGTTTATGGATGAGTGAAAATATATGTCGGTGAGGGGTCAGACGAGCGTCAGTTGTAAAGTATGTTCGTAAATATGAAGCTTATTAGGAAATTGAGACGTAATTAGAAAGGTTCGTCGCTCTTACGAACAACTGTAGAAACTGATTGAACTATTATTAAGTATTCACAAAAGAAAGGGATCTGATTGGACTTAGCGATATTCAATCCAATCAACACACCTTTTTATTGGTAAAATTCACATTGCATTGTGCCTTTCGGTTCTTAAAATTTATAACGGTGGGCGCTGATTGGATAATAGTAGCTTTAACGCCAACTAGGGTGGGTTAGCTCCTTGCCATCATCACTTGATTCAATGTATACTCAAAATAGAGCAAAATAAATGTCGTAGAACAATTAAATACCAAGAAACTCCCGCCATCAGGCTTTTGTGAGATTAAATCTTAGGAAAATAAAAAAATGGAAAAGCTGCGAGAAGTTACAACTTCTGTCTCAGGGGCTCGACACCTAAACTTATCCGACATCGTTTTGGTCCTAGGTCTATCTTAACCATTTCGCCTGCATAATATTTACTGAACCTGATTGTGATTCTAATTTAGTATGGGCCGTATTTTTTTTAAGTAATAGTGATTTAATACATCGTTAGATATATCGAGAGGAATTGAAAAGGAATAAGCATTTTTTGATAACATTATTACACAAAAGTTGTCGATAGGGGAAAAATTGCACAAATTAATCTCGTGGAGTCGAGCCCTATTTTACAACGCCTCGTAGATTCGTCTGACGTGGAATCTGATCACGAACTTGACTCGATAGCAGATCAAGCGGATTTTGTTCTCCGTGAATTAACTTAATTATACTTCACAAATTTAAATAAAATATTCCGATAAAAAGTGATCTATATGTGTAATTATGAAAGTGGGCGTAATCGGATCACACTCATAACAATCAGGCAAATCCGTTATGCTACTAAAGCTTGTTTTTATATTTGTTTCATTAAATTTCGTTACTGATTCTACGAGTATAAAGAACAGTAGAGCCGCAGCGATGATATTTGAGTTACTCTCTTTATAGTTTATTTACTGTAAGAGTTGTTAATTATTTTCGGAGTATAGTGATTAAGTAGTGATTACCAATAATAATAATTACATTACATGATCAACTAAGAACACTAAACAGATGAACATGTACAGTTAGTACTTTTGTGACCCAACGTTGGAAGATTTTATGAAAAGTTGGAGAAAACTTTGTGAACGGCTTATGAAAAGTTTATGCACGCTTCGTAAAACGTAACAAGTGCTTTCGCCGATAACAAGCGATAGCGCAGTAGGAGGGGAATCAGCTATTATCCAATGAAAATGATTCTCTTCAACCCATTTTTAGTGACGAAGGCCTAAAAGTCATATCTACATCTTTTTGACAACTCAGATTACATGATGCTTTCTGATAGGAGATAATCGACGAAAAAATCACACCGTTCATATCATTTTCTAGTGCTACGACCAAAGAGTTGGGTTGTGGTTAGATTCATGACAAGGTATTAATGCACTTTAATGGGGTGTAAAACCCCCCAAGACAGGAGTTGCTATACCACGAAGCCATTTTCTGTTTTTTTTTTCCTTTGATGGTGCTCGGCACAGGGAAATTAAAAAGTTACTGTCTTTCAAAGACCATCATTTTTATAACTTAGCCGTCTTCAGACTTAGTCGGTAGGTAGGATTCAGCCTTTCGGCAGATCAGGGGCAGCGCCAGGCTCTATCGGCAGGTACCATCTCTCATTCAGCTAACGTTGCTACAAATATGAACGCCCTGAATATATCAGCTACCTTGAATTTACTTCGTCTCATTTCGCAGCCAAATCTCTGTTTACCTCAATCTACCATCGCAACGTTTGCGCAGATACCAGTGCCACTGGATGATGCATTCGTAGACAAGGCAGGCCAAAAAAGAACAGACATTAAAGCAGTCATTCTCGATAAAGATAATTGTTTTGCTACTCCCCATACGAACTTTGTCCATGAGGCCTATCAGGTAAGGAAGCAGTGACTTTATTTTTTCCCTAAGTATACCTCTTCTCTATGAAAGCTTTCAAAGCGGAAGAAGATCGCATTTAAACTCTTGATAGCAAAGACTATGAGCTTTTATCTATTTCCTTACCGATCTCCCTGCCGAGAAATGAAAGGCAGAAAGTAGCTGACGATTATTGTCTCTTGTGATCTCGTAAAAGAAAAAGTTCCACCAACTCAAAAATGCTTATCCTGATGGACGTCTGCTTATCGTCTCTAACACTGCAGGTGCTTCATCATGTGATCCAACAGGAACATTAGCATCAGAATTAGAGCTTGCAACTGGCGGAGTCAAGGTATTTCGGCACACGGCTAAGAAGCCTGGATGTCGGGCAGAAATATTAGAATACTTCCGCTACCAGCGTCCTGAACTGGGTGTGAAAAGACCAGACCAAATCGCTGTCATTGGCGATCGACTCATGACTGATGTTTTGATGGCAAATCAAATGGGCAGCTATGCTATCTGGTTAAAAGAAGGACTTGTAGCCCCCGAGGAACGTAGTCCTGTGAGTTTTTCCACATTATTGACTAATTTTTTATCTACCACCTA
>QVIK01000024.1:80761-91908 GCA_003957845.1 Oidium heveae | reverse complement strand
ACCACCTATATACCTCCCCCCCCCCCCCATTCCCTTTTTTTTTCTAACAGATAATAATAATGAGAGTAATACAGTTTGCGCGGTTAGAGCAAAGATTTGCTTCGTTCTTGATTCGTAGGAACACTAAAGCTCCAGAGCCAGTTGGTCGTTATTTCTAGAAAGAAAAGCACCACAGCAAACGTTGATATATATTTTAACCCTAAACCTGGCCAAATACGATAATTCAATTATATCTGATTATCATTCCCGAACTAAATTTTCATGATTTACTCGCCACGCTGCTAATGAGATACCACTCTTGGATGAATTATGTGAGTTAAGGAGCCTCCACGCCATTGAGCCAGCACTCTACATATTAAAAGAGTGTTATTTCTTTTGGGGTTTTCCAAATGAAATACTGAGAATCAATCTTTTAGAAGAAACCAAACACAAGTAATTAGCTTCCAATTAAAAATATTGCAGAGGTATTTAGTGAAAGGATCAAAATCAGTTTTCAAGTATTTGCTCTGTCCACGAGCAAAAGTAACGACCAGGCGATCATTACTTGTCTATGGTTCTGTCACATGTATAGCGAACGTACAGACGAGATTTGTGCAGGGATAATTTTATACAAGCCTAGTTTGGACACGACCTGCTGCACTGCAGAGAAAGATCGAGATTTTCATTCCAAGACTTTGACTCTATGTAATCTTTTTATTAATATCGTAGCTGCTTTGGACCTGGTAATTTTTTATCTTTGTAAATACCTGCACGAATCTCGACTGTACTGGTATTGCAAAGAAATTGCGAAGGAACATTTGATGCCCCATTTTGAGTTCTCTCCTAACCAACAAAGATTCGATTGGCGGTTGGCGGCATTTGAATTGGGACACCCCACTGTGCACTTAATATTCATTCCTGATTTCGTTAGCGTCCTGATTTGTTTTTGATAAAATATCTAATACATTTATACTTCCGTTATTCACACAAGGCACTTTGGCGGAGTGGTTAACGCGATGCCCTGCTATTACGATTGCTAGGCATTTCCCTCGGGAGCGTGTGTTCGAATCACACAGGTGTCGGAAACTTGATTTTTTGGAGTTATATTTTCTGAAAGTAAATATCGAAGTTTTATTCGCAGATTGCAGGTCTGACATTAATTCACGTCACTACTTAGGGAAATCTCAGATATCGACAGCAATAACCCAAAATATCAAAACAACAAAAGAGGGCGAGAAGAAGTAGCAAATTAGCTTAATGCCAAAATTGAGTCCTTATTGTGAGGTTCAATGTAATTTACAGTTCAAACCACTGAGTAGTTCTCTTTTTGATCTCTCCAAAAAGAAAAATAAGAATTTCTTAAAACATTTCATATTTAAGGCTTATAATGTGTTCGTGCTATATTTTTTGAAGCTGCTGGTGCATGTGGTGAGCGTAAGAAGACTACTCTTCGTTTTGCTTCCTCCACACTCTTTAAGGGGAGCAGCGTCGAGTCTTTACAGTCATAAGTTTTCTGGCCACTTTTGTTGCCATCTATTTTCTACTCTGCGGGTTTGATGGCCAAGTGGGCATTTGTTGCTGCCATAGCTGCCATAGTCTGCTTTGGTGGGTTGTATACCTGGCCATTTGGTTTACCTACTAGTCGAGATAGAAGGCCATCAGGAACTCCACGATTGCTCCTTACCAAATCAACAAACTTTAACAAACATACACAACCCCCTCGTTCTTGCATTTATTATTTCAATCGAATCTACTAATTACCAAAAATCTCTTCTACATTGGCTATAATCTTTATCAGAGGGAATGGCGCCCCCAACCAGCAATAAAAAGTGTGGCGTCCCCATGACCCTGGATCCTAAGAGTCAGGTTCAGAAATTTACGAACAATACTGAACAAATATAGCCTCTGTCTGAGGACCTAATTTGTTCAATAGAAAAAACTACCAGAGTTGCAAAAAAAACTGCTGCTGTGCAGGATGCGCAGGTTGTGGCGTCCTCTGAACAAAGCTAAGGTTTAACGATGGACATACTTGACGAATCTGACCAAGCATTCCTTCACTGAAAATACCATTTGAATTGCAAGCCAAAGTGGAAGATATACGCGAGCCAAGTACCTCTCATAAGGATGACATACCGGAACCAAACTCAAAATTAATGACAAAGGCGAGAGGCCTCTTGAACCTAATCGGACCATATTTAGAAGAGATAGAGCTAGACTGTCCGGGATCGGGTACAGTCTTTCTAGCTCTTACATCCGATGGTGTCTCGCATGCCATTCGGGGCGAGAAAATATATAAAAATATTGACGTTTTATTACGCAACGTCTCTACAACTCCAACCAATAACAGAAACACCCGGGCAGCAAGAGTGGGTGGAGCAAGTAATTTTCCACTAAAAAATACTGCGTAGGGACCACCAGAAAAACCTTCAAACCTCCCTAACGGTCAAACTCATTAAGACAGACGAATTATGATCCGCCTTGGGCATGACTATGAAGCTCGTAAAACCGAACTCTTTTTACTACGGCAAAAAATACAAAATCTGATTCCCGACCCCTCTCTAGTGTCCGACGCGTGGTAAGCTCAATCTGGCATAGCTATATTGGCACCTATTCCGGCGAAAGCGGCGACCCTACAACAGTACAAAGATATAATTGCCCAAAGACACGGAACTGCCGTTGTTGAAAGACAAAAATCTTGGATAACTTTCATAATTGGACTCCTTCCAAAAAATGTAACTAAAATGCAAAGTGAAAAAGACCTTATCGATGAACTACCCCTAGAAGAACTTAGAATAGCACGAATCCGTGATGAGGTACCCATTAGACAAGTGGCTTGGACAAAAAAATCACTAGAATCAACAGATCTTGTAGGATATATCAGGGTCCACGTTCCTGAGGATAAAGCTCACAAATTGCCTTTCCGACTGCAGCTATTCAGCATTGCGGTCGGCATACAACGGAACCGGAACCAGAACCGTAAACCAGTCCCTACATGTATAAAATGTCACAGATTTCACGCAACTCAAACTTGTGCCTGGAAATTTATGTGCAAATTATGCGGAAATGAAAAACACAAAGGCGAATGCGGTCATCCAAGACAATGTTTTAACTTTCGAAGTCCACATGATTCTTTGAGTGTCTTTTGCCCTGCTTGACTTCAACGCAAAAATGGAGCTATTGTCCGCATCTCCAGAACCCAGCAAAGATATATTCTCTAAGCTGGACACAACTCATTTTTACATGTACATTGTGAAACAAAATCGCCACGTGCCGAAGAGGTAGCGTCCGACTCTAACACTACTTGACATTGACTATGGGTAGAAGAAATAACTCAGCCAAAAAAAGAATGTTGACTCTTGTGCAAGCAAACCTTAGACGCGGTCGTGCTTCACATAACTTAGCGCTCCAACTATTAAATGAAAATAAAGCAGAAATTTTATTAATTCAAGAACCATGGACATACTCAGATCTCACCAACAAACGACCCATTGCTCACCCTAGCTATGATATATCTCACCTCTCTCGACATGGAATAGCCGCTCCAGAGTATTAACCCACGTTAAAAAGGCACAGAATCTTCGACCCTTCCAGAATTTAATTGAAATATCACCAGATTTATTGAAGATCACTATTATGGGCAGCAACCACCAAAAACTATTCATCTGGAACAATTATAATCCCCCACCAAACTGCATCTATCCCGGCGCCGGCCTACATGCGATGTTCAGCTCGTCTGAAAATCCGCTTTTCTTCGGAGGAGATTTCAATAAAAAACATCTGTCCTGGAACTCTTCATCAGTCCATACATCCCCTCAAGTGATAGATTTGATCGATTGGACTTGCAGAAAAAATTTTGGTTTGTTAAATCCAACAGACATACCCACGTATAAACAAGGTGGCACGCTTGACCTTGCCTTCTGCTCACAGGTACGTGCCATATACACTATTCTCTCTTACCTTCACACGATATTAGATCATGAGACCTTTTTTCCTTGATCCCTGACACCAGAAACGACACCTAAAAGGACTGAAGGACGTTTCGGATATGACTCTCGAGATGAAGAGCTCTTTCTATCACTGCTGGGCGACTCTCAGAACATTCCCTGAATAATAACCCCCATAGATATAGACAATCATGGAAAAAATATCACGCAGATAATTCAAACAGCTCTAGCAGGCCCGTGTACTCGAAAAGAAATAGTCACAACCTAGGCATCGCCTGATGGAATGACAAGTGTAAATTGGTAGCTCGTAGATATTACATAGCTCGGTGCCAAGGGAGGCCAGAGGAGGAGAAATCCCAACTGCAAATAGCTGTTCGCCATGCTAAGGAAAGGCTTTTGGCAAAAATAAAGTCGAAAAAGTTCAAACTCTCACAGATGCCTACAAGATTTTGAGATGGCACAACTGCGATCTCAAATATGAGACACCTCCTGCTGCATAGAGCTAGTGGAAATACAGATGTGCTCTCTTCAGAGATAAAGATAGACCTTTTCCGGAGTCCTCTACCCTCCCGTCACTTGGGAATATAGATGATATCCACGAATATATTCCTTCTGTTGCCCCTTGTAGTATAGCCTATGATCCAATTTCTGAACCAGAGGCCTACAATATTACATGCCAGATCTTCTCAACTACTCCAGGTAAAGATGAAATTGCAGCCAAAGTTATCAGCTTAGCATGTCCTATACTTGGTAAACGAATAACTAACTTTTTTGACTAATGTGTAAAACTTGGAGCATACCCTATGACCTTTAAACAGGAAAATTTTATAATTTTATCCAAGCCAGGGAAGTATGATCTCACGCTCTCTACTTCGTGGCACTCCCATCAGATCACAGCCATGAAGCTTTTACGCGCCCATCAGCACAACCTAAGGGTAGAATCTTAACAAGTATAGAATAAGCAACTGAGCTTTCTCTTAGTCAAGCAGGAGTTCCACCCAGTCGTACAATGACCACACTACATCAGTATAACCACAACATATTTCCATTCCGCATGATATAAGCAACTTGCGCCACGCTCAAAGGGTTGTCTTACTGGCAGGGCACACCCCCTTACAAACTCTGTTAGAAGGCCTAGCGAATACTGCAGGAACAATATATCATGTGCGACAGTATTGTGAGACGCAGCAGCTATTTCACCTTTTCATTGTGTCTTCCTCTGCGAGACGAATATTCCAAGAGTACAGTCGTAGCAAAATTTGACTCAATGGTGCAACCTACAAAACTAATCTCCATGAGCATCCTTTGCTACATGCAATTGAAATAATAGTAACTGTCAGATCTCGATCTCAGATGCTGACTTCAGGGGGAATATTGATTGGTAGAAACTGATAGGGGCTAAGGGCTGGATATCGAGGAGAAAGATAAATTTCTTAAAGTTTCAAGAGTTGTTCAAGAGTTGTTCCAGGGGTGTTCAAGGGAAAGGGGATGAGGAGTTCAAGATAATAAAAAGATACTCAGGATAACTAGAAAAACTTTAATGTCTATGAGGTTCAAGAAGTTCTGATATTGACAGAAGACAAAACGTTGAGCTTAACTACAGAGGAATACCTCATATATATATACATTGTGACACCTTCCCCCTTCACCCTAACAAACGAAATATTTAACAGTATCTCTAATAAAGAAATCCACGCTTCAATGTCTATATACATTGTGATATCATCTAGTCTTTCTCTCGCTCTTGTTCATTTCGTTTTATAAAGTCATGAACAGGTAATTTATCGCCTTTACAAGGCTACAAGTATATGTAAATATGTACAGAGGTACCAGGAGCTAGGGTTAAAAATAGAATCCATATAGTTGGTTCCTTACAGTAACAATGTCGAACTTTACCTTTTGTTACTGCTTTATGCGGTAATGAGAAAGTTGCAGACTATCGTTGGGCGATAGGCAAGCTCGTCGAGGCATTTCAGGACATTGGCATCAAGTATCATGAACAAAAAAATAATATTTGTTACCGACTATGAACTTGCATTAATAAGCGTGATATCCGAAATATTGTCAATGGCAAGCACATCGCTCTGTCGGTGGCATATCAGCAAGAACACTTGGCAAAGCATAAGTCATCTTTTAGCCCACTAGAATTATTTGAAGAGTTCTCCAATTCATACAATGTGCTGGTAAGCTAGCCCACTAATATGAGCTATACAACAAATCTTGCAGAGATGCGGGCTTGAATTCTATGACATTTGATGAGCTATCTCGAATCAACATGGCTTGTCCATAATGATAAATTTGTTGATCATGGATGAACAACATTCTCTATTTTGGCAGTACGACAACTTCACGAGTGGAGAGCGCACATGCCGCCCTAAAAAAACGGATTCGAGTTTCAACTGGTTAGTGCTGCATGTGTTTGTAAAGCTTGGGCTAGAGTTTTATACAAAATAAATTTGTCTCTCAACTGATCTCTTGTCTGTAGATATGGCCAGAAGGCTTACATGCGACCGCCAACAGGCAATTGTTCGACAAAAAAACGCCAAAGATCGTGCTGTTAGCAATCTACAACTAGGGCCAATGCTTGCAGCAGTGATGGGGAAAATATCAGTAGCAGGTGCTCATGCACAATATGAACGGCGCATGGCCACTACTTACTATTTTGGTCTCACGATTTTCGAATGTGTGGAAATCTGCCCCTTGATGTTGCTCACTTCGATAAAACTTGGTGGTTAAGATCACCAATGTACTGCAATGTCATGGTAGAAACTATTCCTATGGCAAACACTTTGAAAGGGATTCACGAGACTTATAAGGGCGAATCATCGCCTTATCGCCGACAAATAATTCACCAATATCTTATTGCACTTCCATCAGAGTTGGCTGTCTCTGATCCCGCTTCTGTGCGAGGGCGCGGTAGACTATCAGGATCATTGACAAGGTCTCAGGGTTTGAGCATATATTATGTCAGACTACAGTGGAACAGCAACAAAGAAGAAAATATAGTCTATGCCATGGTGTAGAACATAACACGCGTACATGTAGAACGCCAATTTTGAATAGAGTCTCGTAAACCATCAGTGTAAAGTCAATTGGCGGCGAGTTAATAATGGTTGAGTTGGGGTTAATTGTGGTTTCTTAGCGAGAGAATGAGAGCTTCACATTAGCAGTGTAGATCCCCTCCAGCTCAAAGTGAGTGATTTTTACCAGAAACTAAGGGATTTTCAACGATTGCCTAAATAGATCAATAAATTAGTATAAATCCATAGTTCTTTACGCTCTAGGGTTAGGCATCTCGTTTGATCCTAAGTAGATGGGGCTACAATACTTCCTTAAAAAACGAGACAAAATAAAGAAAGTTTCTCTAAAATTTGGAAGCAAGCTAATTCTCCCAAAGAACGATACAAGTTGGCCACGAATATATTTTGGTCGCAAACTAACCTTCCGTATGCACATCAATCAAACTTCCACAAAGGCACTCTCCGCTTTATCTCATGTGCGACAACTATCCTCAACAAATAGAGGCCTTGGCTCTTTTCTAGCTTGACAGACTGTATAAGCTACTGCCTAAACTGCTCTCTTTTATGGTGCCGAGACCTGGGATACTCTTAAAACTAAAAAAACATCTTGTCGAAAGAATACAAAAGATATAACATCAAGTAGCAAAAGTTGTACTGTTTGTATACAAAACTACTCCAATAGCTGCCTTACTTAGAGAAATGGATTGGGACCCTGCAGAAGCATGGGTAAATAGAATACAAGATCACTTAGTAGTTCCATTTTCAGCCTCTGACTCGTGGCATCCACAACGTAAACGCTGGGATATAGTACTTATATCGTGGCTTAGGAGTAGAGTCCGAGTGGAGCTCATAGAAGTTTTGCCAATTAACGCCATTTGGGAGATAAAGCCACATGAATTATCCAAGTTGCGGATTGGAGCCGTAGGTAAATCACACGGTGAAAGATCTTTTCTTGACTGACAGAAATTAGCTCCAGACCTAGATCCCTTTGTTTTTTCAGATGATTCAGTGGACATAAATGGCTTTTCTGGTGGGGAATACACAATATATCGGGGTTCCAATTTGCTTTGCATTGGTTTAGACCCTCTAGGCTCTACCGCCGACTCAAACGTGTTGGCACAACTTTCTTTATAGAAAATTGTGATTACCTTACTTTTGTACCTTTTCAAGCGTGTCAGACTTCGCCGAACCACCCACCTCTTTTAAAAAGTTGCGACCTTCGGGTTCACGGAAATGCGACGAAACAGGGTACAAAGATGTTCCCTCCCTGCGCGCTCTACGCCCCTTGGGAGGCTCAACCATTGGTATATATGTAGCTTTAGCTAAACGTTAGATACGACTTAATTTTAATAATTCTAGCAGCAAAACACAGTTTCAGTTTGGGAAAATTAGAGAGTTATCACTTTGAGTCAATGAATCATCTTCCTCATTATTTTCATTATTTCTACTAATATTCTCGGCATCATAAACAGTAAATGGTACATTTTCTAATAGTTCGCCGATGTTATGGACTTCATAAACTTCAAATTCATAGTTATGAATAGTGAGAGACATTTATAACTCTATTAGGTGCTTCTCTCAATTTTGCGCGAACAAACACCAAAGTCTCGCTCAGTAAATGCTCTACGTAACGCACCATTTTTTCAGAAACAAATTAGCTGGAGCCTATGTGGTTTGGACTCTGTTTTCACTTCCTACTCTAAATAATAGCTCACTTGCTGGCATGACCCACAACTGGTATGTTGAAACACAATATTACAAAACCACTATTCCAATATGGCTTGATGAGATGACCTCAGCATCTTCATGGTCTGCAGAATTTCTCGCTCCTGAGGCATGGGTTAGCATTTTACCCGTTACATAAGCAATTTCTTAACGAGGGCTGATCACACTTCCCTAAATTTATTTATGGGTCCTTTAGCGTGCCCCTCAAAATCATAAGATGACGTAGGGTTAAATTGAAATATTATTGAGCATTAGTGTGTACGCCGTTGAAAACAGTGGCATTCTCCATGTATTGCTTGGTATACAGTGTAAATTTCAAGGCCAGGCAGGACCTTCGCATCAAAATTATCTCACTGTATATTTAGTTCACTGAAGAAGAAATTACCTGGTGTAAAAGTACTCCTACGGAATCTCCAAATCCGGGGACTTGTATGTGATATCTTCTTTCCCTAATCTAAAGTAAGCAATGACCTAAAAGAAATCACATAGTTCCAAATAACGCAATTGAAAATATAAGACCTGCTAAATTATAAGGAGAGGAAACCATGGAAATAACTAACCCCCGACGTATTCTTGCCGTTGGTCAGACTGGCTCTGGGCTTCTTGAACTTGTTCAAGGTAATAAATATCTTTATTTTCACACATGTGAGAATATTACGGATATATCTCTCCAACTAAATTCTTAACCCCTCGAAAAAAAAAAATACCAACGTTTTCAGGTTTAACTGGTTCACTTCCTACTCTAAATGATAGCTCACTTGCTGGCACGACCCACAACTGGTATGTTGAAACACAATATTACAAAACCACTATTCCAATATGGCTTGATGAGATGACCTCAGCATCTTCATGGTCTGCAGAATTTCTCGCTCCCGAGGCACGAGAAGTGCTTCGGTCTCTGGGAGCTTTCATCGTCTGTTTTAAAAAACCTGTGAACGAAGCGGGCTTAGAAGAAGTCAAAAGCTTGCTCAAATGTATGGCTCAAGTTGTAAAACAATGCTCCAGCTTAGTATGGGGTGGAGTGTGTCTTGCAGTAGCTATGCCACAGACTCTAATGCCTCATCTGGAGAAAGATTTTGAAGACTGGCAGGACTTATGTCAGGATTCTGGGTTTGAGTTTATCGACTTTGGGATGAAGGGGCGAAACCAATACTCAGGTATGATAAATACTAATATTTACGACTCTTTGAATAATATTTCTCTTTTTAAATGTTTCAGACGAATTTAGCGTACTAATTGATTCCCTTTTGTGTTAGAGTTAATGGGCCTTGATCGCATCAAAGAGGCACTTCAGGCGAATGACTGGGAGAGTGATTATGAGCTTAGGGAATGTGAAAGTGATATCGATGAGTTGGGTGAATCTGATGATGGCACATTCTCTGGATTTCAAGTCGAGGCCGCAAAATTAGAGAAGGAGATGCAGGAGATGAGAATTGAAATGCGTCAGAATCAAAATTTGGTTGATGAAGAGTCTGAAGCTTCGAGCAACTTTGAAGAGGATGTGGAAAAACTAGAAGCTTTATTTTCAAAAATACAAATAATTCGAGGTAAAAATTCCAGGCAAGCCCAATTTTGCCATATCTTTTCTTGGCCTCTTGACTAATTTACATTAGATTCTACAGCAGATCTTCCAGTCACTGAAAAAAAACGAATGGCGGCAAAACTCATAAGCGAAGTGGTTGATAAGCTCTGAAGAATTATCAATTATGAATAATGTAATTATCTTTGTCTGCCAATCTTGTTTATTTTATATACTTCTATTTTCATTGCCACGGATGACCCTTCGCTGTTGTAACTGAAATTCTTGCAAAAAAGACAAATCTGCTATGTGCTAATTAATATATATCACAGCGTGGTATGTCAAGATTATTCATTAAATATTGATGTATTTATATTTTTCAAATCTAATTGATCAAGCTTCTCATCCAATCAGCAATTGAGCCCAACTTTCTCACACCCACTATTTCCTATTCTTTGTCAGACATTCAAATTTTGCTTTCATCGAAACATAAAGCTAAAATAATTGACTTTATTCAATTATACATCTTATAAGCTAGAATGTAATTGAGTTAATACTATATTAATATGAAAAAATTTGGTCATCTGAGTCTATATTGGTAATGTCATGCAAATATTCTGTTCAAGAATTTGCATGGATTATCTTGCTGAATTCTGCCTTTTTTCATATTTAAATACATGAAGAGCAAGTCGTATCGGACCTTGCTTCTACCTAGGCAGCAATTATAATACGCGAACATGGGAGTTGAAGATCATCGACCAAAATGTAGGCTCACTGACCAAACGAGCCCATACTGGACATATTCGAACGCGTTATTCTCTTCGTTTCAACTAATAGATAATTCGTAATCATTATCTAATAACAAATAAAAATTTTAAAAAATTTTTTGTACGCAGAAAAATAAATCTTTAAATTGTTCCATGTTTTTTTTTTTTTTTTTTTTTTTTTTTTTTTTTTTTT